>CAUYRH010163205.1:0-64364 GCA_963574655.1 Perodicticus potto | reverse complement strand
AAAAATGGCGAACTAGTATCTTTTGTAACCACCTTGATGGAACTGGAGACCATTCTTCTAAGTGAAGTATCACAAGAAGGGAAGAACAAACACCACATGTACTCAATACTGCATGGAACAAATCGATTAACACTTATATGCACATATGGAAGAAATTTAGTAGTGGGGATGGAGGATAAGGGGTAGGCTAAACTCACCCTAATGGGTGCAATACATATATTCTGGGTGAAGGACACACTTGTGACATCAACTTCAAATGTGCAATGCAAATTATGTAACAAAAACGTGTGCACCTGTGTAATACTCTGAAATAAAAAATAAATTTAAAAAAAGGACAAACCCTATTGGTAGTCAGACTTTTTTAAATAAAAGAAAATGGAAGGTTTGAGTAACAAAAAAGAAACAAGTCATTTACTATTCATATGTTGGTATTAAGATATTTCATGTCAAATTTTGTACCAAGAAGAAAAGAAGAAAAGCTAATGAATATAAATGAATATAAATTAAATTTTACAATAGCACTGAAATAAATGGATTTTTGCAAATAAAACGGAAAAGACCCACATTTCTTTTCACTGCACTTTCAAGATAAAAAGCCAAATTATCTTTTTCAAAGAAGAAATGGATATTCATAAACACATGCTAAATATTTATACACAGACTATTCAATGATAAATACTTTGCATCTGTTCCCATCACCAAACAACTTGTCTTTGCCTATTTCTATTATCAGAACTTGAAAGCTAATTGGAAAGTGGAGGAAAGACGACCTACGTCAATTTGCATAATCTACTGGCTTAATATTGCAAATAGACTCCAGGAGGTCTTAGTGTGTTAGAATGAAAGCCAGGTACCTCCTTTCAGATTCTTACCGCCAAGAAAATCAGGACTTGAGTACTAGCCAAACAAAGAATTACAAATTAGGCTACAGGTAAATCCCTAGATTAATTCATGTCGCACCAATTAAATCAGATAGCAATAGTACCTGAAGGAAAAGCACTGAGGCATATAGTAGACTTTACTTAAATTTAAGGTATGAAGGTAAGAAATTCTCCTTGCTATTTGCTAGAGAGTATGGAAGAAAAGTTGAAGATCGAGGCAGACAGAAAGTGGAAGGAAGGTAAGGAGAGTTGGAGAGAGATAAGCCAGACAGAGTAGAGAGGGAAAACGGCTTCCTACCAGCTTTCCACACGGACCCAGCTACCAGCGGGCCTTTGCTGGCGTTCGCCAAAGTGCCTAACTTCTGTAAAAGAAGGTGAGGTGAAAAGGCAATGAAAAAACAAATGAGTATAATACACAAAGGGATTATTTTCAGGATCACTAGAGATAGAAACACAAAAATACACCTTACAGTGTAGCTTAATTGCTCCAATTTTAAAAATATCTGAAACAGTGAATAAAAATGAATGTGAAGAGGTAGCTCCAAACAAGAAGAGGAGCTCTGGGAACCCTGGGAGAGAACAGAGCTTAAGGAAGGAAAAAAGAGAGCAAGGAGGAGAAGTCTGGGGGGTCAGAGGGAAGAAGGGCCAGGAGGAGGCCAGCAGGCCGACTGACTGTCAGGGCTACCTCTCTGGCAAGGCTCCCTTCTTTCTTTGCCAGGCTCTAGCTAAGTGGGAATAAAGCAGAAATCCACATGGAAAATTTAAATATCTTGGGAGGAATGGGTGAGTTCTGTAGCCTTGCTGTAATATTACTGATTTCAGGATAAGATTTAATATTGGGAAGAATCATCTTGGATCCTAAATCCAAGTATTTACTTAATGAAATACAGAAAAATCTTATCTACAGCATCTTTACTTACAAGGCAACCCCATGAGTGGCTCCCGAGGACATCACCATAATTAAGTTCTAGGGTATATATGAATTGAAAGTCCTATTAAATAAGACTCCTCTCATAAAACAAGTATCTCTGTAGATAAATTCCAAAAGCATCACTGGATACTTCTTGCATGTGAGAATACATAAGGGTTTGAAGTAACCAAGGAGGGAATTTTCATACATTTGGTTGAAGAACCCCACAAAAATAAGTATAACGTGATGAGAAACTAGAAATGGGAAAAGTGGAAAGAGTAAGTAGTCATTTACAGGTGCTTCTGTTCACAGCACAGACCAGAAACTTTGGAGAAATAGCGTAACGTGGTAGCGGGTAAGGTAAATCATCAGCCAGAATTAAATTTTAACTGGGTCTTGAATTGCTGAGTGTTGGAAAACAGACTGCCAGATACTTCCTAGGAAAGCAACTTCATGGGCAAAGCTGCAAAGGGAAGAATATAAAAAAGGACTAGTAGTAGCAAAAGGGATGGTGATCAAGCGGTAAATACCTAGAGAAACAGAACAAAGACAGTGAGGAAATAAAGGAAACATCCTTAAAAATAAACTTTCAGGACCCAAGAAAGTGATATAAAAAAAAAACCATTTTTAACTTTTTTTCCTGTGACTTTTTGCAGGTTAAACAGACACCCAGGATTTCTGGAGACAGATGCCTACTAAAAAGTGGAGGGACAACATTCAGGAGATGTTTTGAAGCTTCTATGCTGTTGGTTTCACACCAGAGAAAGGGCAGCCAATGTAATGCAGGTATTTTGAAATAAGGGTGTGTGTACATTGTCAGAAAGTTACCTCTGGAACAAGAACAAGTTAGCACTTCCACCTCAGTAAATGTCCAGTGGAATCTGTTTACTCACTACTTTTTATTTAGACCCTTATTTCATATGCAACAAAACAATTTGGAGACTAGGGCTGTTGGTAATATATTGTTTCATATTATTGAAGGAACATTCTAGGGCTACTGTGATCCTTCAACTACTGACTGATTTTGTTGAGTCATGTTTCTAAAATCCAAAACCTCAAAAGAATTTGGTAAGAAAATTACCTTGAAGCCAGATAAGAGGAAGATATTATTCTCCTTAAGTTAAATTACAGAATGTATTAGAAACAGATGAACTTAATGTCTCGTTCAACTTTTTCTCCCTACCATATTAGCAAAATAATAATAATTGTGTATTTAACATTCACAGTGTGAAAGGGACTGAATAACATTCTTTAAGAAATAGCAAATGACACCAATACAGACGCCGCAATCTTTGGAAATGCTATGTAAATATTTGAGGTCATAATTTGGTTCGAAGTGTTTAGGAAAAAAGAACAAGATATTTAAATGAGACAAATGGCTTAGAGGCTAATGGAAACAGATGGATAGCAATTAGTGGGAACGCTGAGCATGAAGCACCACTGCAAATAGTTCCCGGCTGGAGAAAAGCAGATGATCTGAGCTTAGCAAAGGGAGGACAGAGGAAAAAACAAGAAGAAATCACAACTTTACTGCTAAGCAAAAACAAAAATTAAAGAATTTTAAGGTGGAAACATAACAACATAGGAAATGCAATCAGATGAATGTCTTCTTTAATTCCCATTAACTGGGTAATTTATTCTTTACCTGCTGCTTCCCACCTCCCTCTCTTTCCCACTTTTCTTCAATGTATTTGCTTCTTCACCAAAAGTCAGAACTTGCTTTATAGCTTTGCCATTTTCTTCATTTTCTCAGAAAGGGCCACAAACTTGTCACAACTGCAATCTTAGTTTAATAGGGTAAAGGGGAAGAAAAAGGACAGATAGTTAAAAGAAAGGGGATGAAGCAGAACAGTTTACCAAAATTTAACTTTCTTCTGTTCAGAAAATCTAGAAAAGCTGAATGAAACAGAAGACAATAGAACTTAATGTGACTTGTAGATTTATCAAGTAACACTTTTGAGAACTGGTTAGGAATCCCCATCTTGAAAGATCACTTTTCACTGGTATAAGGAGGACAAACTGGAAAAGATGCAAGCTGTTCCAATATTAATATTATCTGGCTTATATTTAATCATACTGCACAGCAATATTTAAAATATACAACATTTATAATTTGAATCGAACGTTTCCTCTCTGAGGCTACCATTGAAATAGTTTGAAGCATTAGTATTTTCACAGGAAATATTGGGCATACTTGTAACTACACACCTTCAAAATCTTCAAACATGTATCTTGACTACTAAAAACCCACCTGAAATCATGTTGCGCCAAATAAAGTGAATAACACAAGAAAAAATACACAGGAAGAATGAAAATATCTGAGAGGAAAACAAACTTTTCTAATTACTGACTAGTGTTTAGAGGAAAGAAGATATATGCTCTTAAGGATGGCAACTTACTTTAATTACAGACATCCTTTGCTTTTTTGGCAATGGAAGAACTACTGGGTCTCAAAACATGTATCAATCAATCCATAATATCAATAAATATATTCTGAAATGGAAAAAGTAAATATGTATATATTCTGAGGTTGAATTTTAAATATTATTTAAAATGAGCAATTCATTTAGTAAAGGAAGAAATAGATACTTAAAGATTACCTAGACATGATAATCAGCACCGAATATCTTCACAGAGAATTTGGTCAGTTTTTATCTGAGACAGTGAGAGGTATTCAAAGGAATACACAAAAATAAGCAACCATAATTCTTGAACATAAATTTTCAATCTCAACTTCAAAACGTTTAGAAGATACAGTGTAGGTTAAGAATTCGACCTGAGAGTCAAAGCCTGGATTTTAGAAAGACTATTGCTCTGACCTTGAGCGAATCTCTTTACCACTCTACAGCTGTGTTTCACTTACGTATAAATTGGGAGCTTCAGACTAAATCACAAGTTCTAATATTCATACTTTACAAATCTACAAAATCTCATAATATCAAGGGAATGTATTTTCAATCCAAGCTTAGTGTTTAAAATTCAACTACTTGCCAGGATTCAAAATTTGCACATTATACTCTCATTTTTAAAAGAATATCTGCATACGAAAAAAATTCTACAAGTGCATGCATCAAAATGTCAACACTCGTTTTATTTAACACACGTATATTGTTGCTGCCCTGTGCCAGGTACCATGCTCGTCACTGCAACAAGGCCCTGATCTTGGCTTCATGGAGCTTATAGACCAGGGCTTATATAGCCAGGAGGCAAAATTTCAGAGTGACTTTCCCTCTTCTTTCTGTAATATCATTTTCTGGAGTTGCTACATGTAACACTTTCAAAACAGAAGAAAGTTACTATTTTTAAAAATTCAACTTTTTTTAAGAATCACATAGTCATGCACAGAGGGATAGTAAATTTGAATGACTCCAGAATTTTTTAACAAAAGCAAGACCAATGTTCAAATCTATCCTCACAAGTAGTGGGCTATATAAAAATTATTGCTGTTTTATTAGTATGCTACACTCTTGTGTCCAGATGACCAGAGAACATGAGATAGGAACTTCTGGTCACTTACAGTTTTGGCGCCCATCTAGTAACCTAAAAGATCCTTGTAAGCATGTAGTTGTGAAAAAACAAAAAAGTACTTTATTTTAAAAGTAAAATGTCATGGACAAGTCTCAGTAGCCCATGCCCTGCAAAAAACTCTACAGTACTAACTCCCCATAATGGTAGATTTGATCCTGAACTAGCTTAACCTCTCTGATGAGGCCCATCATACTATTAAAATCCTTTCTGTTCAGAAAAAAAATAAGAAGTTAACTGATGACTTCATACTGAGCCTCACAGTCAAGGCACTCTATAATATCTTATTTGACAATGTGAACGTTACTTTCTTGGCATTATTATTACTAATATTGCTTAATATTTCGATGCAGTAATCATCTGTTTCCTTTTCTGAATGTATTTACCTTCGTTCATTCTTTACGTGGTTTTTGTTTCTAGTCCTTATCTTAAACTTTGTTACTGTCATTAAATTTTAAGCCTTTTAAATTCCGTGAAGGCAAAAAGTGGAAATCTAATTAACACATGTATATGTAAAAACTAAAAAAAATAAATAAAATTAAAATCCTTTCTGAAAGCCCCGTAATATTGCTCTCTTCTTGATCAATGTTGTTCTTGTCATTGTTTATCAGCCCCTGTTTATTCTTGCATGATGCACTTCTGTCGCCTTATCTCTTTATCCAAGGACCTATTTTATATAAATTGGAAATTTCTTCTAACATTGAGATGGTTAGGCTTTCAGCCAAGTACTGTTCCCTTTCTCGTCGCATTTTTGTTCTTCTCTTTTCTAATAAATTTTCTTTACATAAGTCTTGACACTTCTACATTATCCATCATAAGCCTATATTCCACATGACTTTCACCTGATTAGCATTTTAGAGACTATTGTTATTATTGTTATTACAGTTACTTTTCCCAATTTGATAATTTATAGCTTCCTAAAAATTTTAATTATTACTTTTATCATTATTATTGCTGTGACCCTTAGAAATCTAATACTAATTGACATGTAATAGCAGACATTTTTATATACAACATAGTAGTTATAAGCAAAGGGTTATGTATTCATATGTGTGATACTAAGAAGGACCTAGATAATTATATCAGGAAAAATGTTTTTATAATCTAGACCAGCAGTTCTCAACCTGTGGGTCGCGACCCCTGTTTAACAATGAAAATACATGGCAGCATTAGGAAGGTTGAGAACCACTGATCTAGGGTATAGAGTATTATTTCCACAGGCAGCCTAATATGCTATCTAATAACTTTGGAAAATTTAGGGTAATACACTAGAAATAGCTTTAGTTTATTAGTCTGTGGAACTGGATTTTAACCCCTCTTCCCTCAATGTCTTATAGTTCTACAGTAGTGTTTTATTATTTTGTGCCTAATTTTGTGCCTTGATCATGCTATGGTTTAAGCCTGTGTCATGACATTTTCTAACCAATAGAAATAGTCTCTATTTGTACCTACAGACTTTATTAGGTTAAAATAATCCATCATATGTCTTATCACTAACTTTTTAACAGATCGTAACAAAAATTTCTCAAGTCTTATAAACACAAGGCTATTTTGCAGATATGAAGTCAGACTAAATGTCATCTCTGTCTGCAGGGAAATTTTAATCTAACTAGGGAAATGAAACAAATTATAATAACTGGAACTTGGTTACTAGCAAAACTTAAGTCCTTCTGATTGTACTATATAAAGTACAAAGAACATTTGAATATGAAGACGACCTGGCTACAACAGTGCAGACCCCATTAATCGCAGGTATGAATTTGGTGTGGCAAGCAAACCTGCTTTCCTGCACCATTTAGCCCCGCACACAGCATGGGCCTTGAAATGTCCTAAGCACTTTCCTCTCAGAAATGTGGTTGATAGTGCCAGCTTGGGCAGCACGTACACTAAAATTGGAACAATGCAGAGATTAGCATGGCCCCTGTGCAAGGATGACACACGAATTGGTGAAGTGCTCCATATTTTTTCATCTAATACAGGTGGGGGGCAGGGGAAGGAGGAAATGGGTAGAGGGCAGGTGGAAGGAAGGAGAATGGGGAGATGGGGGGTCACAGTATGTGGCACGCCTCGTGGGGGTGGGACACAATTATAAGAGGGATGTTACCTAACAAACGCAATCAGTGTGACCTAATTCTTTGTACCCTCAATGAATCACAAATAATAAAAAATAAACATGGTTGATAGACATTATCATGTATATTTTACAAACAAGGTAGGGCTCAGAGAATTTAAGTTCTTTGTGCCCAAGTACACAACTAGAATCCTCTTGAGTCCAAGTCCCCACACTTTTCAATAAAACACTACCATCTGCCCCTTTTATATCCCTAATAATAGAACTATTGTTCCTTTAGAAAATCCTCCAACCAACCTCTTAAATCTAGCTATAGGAATAATAGAATCTGATCAGTGCAAAGTATCTGGCAAGTATTGCCTTTTCTACATTCATAATTACAGCATTTCTAGGAGAAATAATAATTGAAAAGAATCAAGATCAATTAATAGTGACCGCCTACAACATTGTGTTGTGAAGGATTCTGAGGATTTGGTTGAGATCAGTGAGAGAAAGTGCCATAATTAATTATTAATGTTTACCATGGGCATAGAAAGGGAAGTAGTTGCATATAATTCACTTATTTTTTTCATCCTTAATTTGCAGAGTATCTCAGCTTACTCATTTTGCCTACAACATAATTTTGCTAATTTATGATGACTTTATTTTTTAATACAATCCATGCTATAATCTGACACAACCCCTTTTTTGCCCTTGTGACGCAAAATACTATTTTTTTTATTTTTGCTTATAATGACTATCTACTGCAAATAGTTCTTTTCATGACCATTAGAAGGAAAGATCTTTAACCCATTTAATTTATTAACTTTATGGGAAGACTGTAGTTTGTAACTTTGAGTAGTTAGATATCATATAGACATAAAAAATCAAAGTTAGCGTATAGAAATAAAGAGTAATTTATAGTCACAAAAATTGAGTTATGGTTACCATAGTAACCTTAACTATGAATGTTAAGGCTTTCTAAGGTGGAAAACTCAACTATAATAGTGCAGAAACATGGTTTTTTCATGCTTAATAAGCCAGAAACATTATATATCATAATTGTGTGCAATAAATTACTTCTGTGGAGTAAAGAAACCTCTAAGATGGTAAATCAGCAATTTTTAAGGGTTGACTAGCTTCTTCAAAATATCCTGCAGGCAGAAAAATAATATACTTCCACTACAAACTATCTATTGATATCTATGTAATAAGAGAAGCAAAAATAAACATTTGGACATATAATAGTCTTGGAAATAAAGACAAACATCTAATAATATCCTAGACCCTGAGAGTGGTTAGGACCTTCGAGACCAGTCCAAAGCAGAAATGTGTTGTATAGATTCTTTAATAGCTTGCAGACAGCCTTGGCTTAAACCTCTAACAATAGAGATCTTATTTTCTCACCAAGCAGTCCTTCTGGTTGTTGTACAGATTGAGGTGTTATTATAAAGTTGTTTTTTGAGCCAACAATGTACCTTCTTTTTGCTTTTACCTGCTGATTCCTGCTCTGCTCTCTGGAATGACACAGAGTGAAAATAATCCCTATAACAACACTTGACAGTGCTTTAGATATTTGAAGACAGCTGTTAAGGTTTCCTACTAGTTTGATTCCTAAGGTTATCCTGTTTTAGTTCCTTCAACATTTCCTGTGTAGATCATAGTCTTCTGACATTCAGCATCTACTGTTCATGTTACAGATTGTACACACTGTTCTTCAATTAAGGGGGAAAGCAGTGCTAAATTGAGCAAAGTAACAGGGATTGGGACAATGTGATCTGACTATCTCAGTCTGAAGGGATCTATAATTTCTATAAAATTCCTATTAACCATGTGGTCAGCTGAACACTCCAGACTGTTTCACGTGAACTGTTGTCTGATGGCATTTTTCTCCCTTTCTTGCACTTACATATTTGTGTTTCCAAGTCTAGGCTGCAGACTTTTATTCCTGCTAAATTTCATCTTGTTCTTTTGGTCTGGTACTTTTGCCTAGAAATACAATTGTTGGGACTGGAAAATAAAGTTTTAAATATCAGTTCAAGCTTTTAAAATCTAATACTTAAGTTTTCCGTTTCCATTGATGAAAGCGTTGGTCAGGATGGATTTAGGAAGGGAACCCCCCAGTCTTCCATGTTTGCCTTCATTCCATATTGAAACAGAGATATGAATGACACCTTATCTTGCATGTTATTTCTAGGTAATCTTTATAAAACTTTTTCAAACTATGATTTTATGTAAACTCACAACCACCCATAAGATCAACTTAAAGCAGTTATTATATCTTTGTTTTACAGACAGGTTTATTTGCAAGGTCACACAGCTAGCAAATGGCACAATTAAGACTAGGCCATACTTTATAGCAATCTCAAACTTCTAGGTTCAAGAAATCCTCCAGCCTCAGGCTCTCAAGTAGCTGGGACTGTAAGTGTGCACCACCAGGCCCAGTTATTTTTTTCTTTTTTTAGTAGATATGGGGTCTTGCTTTTGGTCAGGCTGGTTTAGAACTCCTGAGCTCAAGGGATCCTTCTGCCTCAGTCTCCCAGAGTGCTAGGATTACAGGCTCGAGCCACCACACCTGGCCTTTGGCTAGTTTTGTTAATCATGGACACCATGCACGTCAGTTGCAATGATATTGAGGAACTTTCTTTCCTCCTGATGTCATCTGGATGTCAGTGGCAGCTTGTGTTGGTGGGATGGAGCCTATTTTCTCCCCTCCAAAGTAAGCATGTTCATGGGGGATGCAGTAGTACAGAAGGGAAAGACTTGGGTATGGATCGCTCTGTTGTTGCTGGATCTTCGTAGGGAGTGACCTGTGTAGCTCCTCTGGGACTGCCCCACCCAGCATTTACTGAACTTTTGATACTGGGAAGCACACTGGTCTTTCCCCCCTCCTTCTTTCTATTACTCTGAATGTTCTTGTTCCCCTTTCGGGCCTTTGCATATCCTGTTTTCTCCCTCTGATCTTCACCATGGTTGGCTTCTTCCACATTCTGGTCTGAGGCCACATGTTGTTTTCTCAGATAAGCCTCCTCTTAGCACAAGAGTTAATGCTTCCCTGGGTCACTGTCACACCTTCTCCGCCTACCTGCTGCATTAACTTACCATTACTTGAAATAATCTTTTCTCATTATTCTCATCATTGCTATAATTACTTACTTAGTATCTGTCTCCCTTGCTAGTATGTAAACCTCACAAAGGCAGAAACCATCTTTTACCATTGCATCCAGGAATTAGAACAGTGCCTGGCATGTAGTAAATGTTCATTAAATATTGATCAAAAGAATGAATGAATGAAGTGAAATATGAATGTCTAAGCCATATTTTTTTTTCTTTTTATTAAGAAACCATGATGTTTAAAGATAAGCAATCTCAGGACTTGAAGGAACCACTGAGATGATTAACTTCAAAGCATTCATTTACAGGAGGTGACATCTTTAGAGATTTGGGCTGGGTTTTGTATTCTGGTATCTGGGCTTTATACTGCCTTTTTTCTTAGCTGCCAAAATTTGGTCCAGGATACATATGAAGACAAGGAAACTATATATTTGAAATTAGGACTCTGGCTGTAATGGTTTTACTGACCTGGAAAATTAGAAGAAATGGCCATGAGTCTCAGACTAGATAAACTCTTTTCCCGCTATGTAACCTGACAATATAAGCCTTCCTTAGGGTGGTGGTTGTCTATGCTTGAATGCTTTCTTTCACATTTGGGGATCTAAATGGGTTACTTTCAAAAGGTGATTGAGTTTCACTAAGGGAGCCTCCCTGGGATTTGGAAAATTGGCCTCATCGTTTAGGGCTAGAAAATGGAAGATATCAGAGCCGTAGCAATAACAAGTAGATTGTATTAGCACTTAGCTCGGCTCCCTGGTGTCCCCCCTGGGAATGGCTGTACTCTACATTTTGTTTCACTACTTGAAGGGAGGAGCTCAGGATAATCATAAATGCCCACCAGCTTCAGCTGGGATTGAAATCTTCCTTCACAGAAGACATGTTGTAATGGAGGCGTCTTAGAAATTCGTTTATTTGTTCAGCATAGAGTTATCACATGCCTACTGCTACTGGCTGAATTGTGTCTCCCCAAAATTTATATGTTGGAGTCCTAACTCCTGTACCCAAGAATCCAAGAATGTGGGTAGATTTGGAGACAGGGCCTTTAAGGAGGGAGTTAAGTTCAAATGAAGTCTGTGGGGTGTGCCTTAATCTAGTGTGACTGGAGTCCTAATAAAAAAGGATTAGGACACACACAGAGGGAAGATCATGGGAAGACACAGGGTGAAGATTGCCACCTACCAGCCGAAGAGAGAAGCTTCAGAAGAAACCAACCCTGCCAACACCTTAACTTTGGATTTCTATCCTCCAGCACTGTGAAAAAAATTTCATATTTCTGTTGTTTAAGTCACTCAGTCTGGGGTACTTGGTTGTGACAGTTATAACAAACTAATATACCTACCCCATGCCAGACATTGAGAATACAGAGGTAGTTAAGACTTCATCCATATCAATGAGGACCTCATAGGTTTATGTTTCTTTGTGTTCATCTTGATTTATTTCTATTATTATTATTATTGTTTTAGAAACAGAGTCTCATTTTGTTGCTCTTGGCACAGTGCCATGGTGTCACAGCTCACAGCAACCTCCAGCTCTTGGGCTTAGGTGATTCTCCTGCCTCAGCCTCCCGAGTACTAGGACCACAGGGGCCTGCCACAACGCCCAGCTATTTTTTTGTTGTAGTTTGGCAGGGGCTGGGTTCGAACCCACCACCCTCAGTATATGGGGCCAGTGCCCTACTCATTGAGCCACAGGCACTGCCCTATTATTTTTAAATGTATTTCTTTGTATAGTGTTTGCAGTGGTTGCTTCAGGTGTTAATATATATAACTTGATATATAATATATAAAAATATACTATATATTGAATATGTCATATACTTAAATATATAATGCATAAAATCAAATATGTAATTATATAATACATAATTTATATTCAATATTGATAACATATAAATATGTGTATATCTACACACATCTATACATACATATATTATAAATTACATATACATCTATTATATAGTTCCTGAGATATAGGATATATAACATTCCATTTACAAATAGTTAAAAATTTACAATATTCTTTATTATAAATTTCAAATGTCCAGTACTCACAGAATTCTTTTATCTATTTTTTTTTGCCAAATTTTTGCATCTTTAGTCAACCCATGGTTGCATTGATGAGTATAGTTTGATATGACTATTAGTTGATATTTTTATGTAGGTTAATGACAAAGGCAGAAATTAAACAATGAAAATGTGTGGGGTTTTCACTTATTTCTCAATGATATGAACAACATTTTGCTAATTTAGATAATAGTTTCAAATGCTGGAAGAATTTTCCTCTCTTTGGTCATTCATTATGTGATGACTACTTTTAAGTTTAATCCACATTGTTAATATTTTATGCATCAGTTCTAAAAGTCTAGATCAGGGTTGGCAATTTACAGTCCTGGGAACTCTCACACCTATTTGTTTGGTTATTGTTTATGGCTACTTTTGTATTGCAATGGCAGAGTTGTGTAGTGACAGAGATTGTATGGTTTATAAAACTGAAAGTATTTATTATCTGACCCTTAACAGAGAAAGTTTGCTAGCCTCTCGTCTAAATAATCAACAGAACAATTAATTAAGGTCTGATTTGTAGTGTTGCCAATTTCTGTGGTGTAAAGATCCCACCAATCAATGTCACTGACTGTGAATTTGGAAAGAGATGATTAGTAGCACATCATATATATAATTTTTCTACATATAGATACAATAGACAAAAATAACCTCAAAGGCATTAGTTATAATAAAATGTAAAATAATTAGAAAGTATTAAGTATTTATGATTCTTGTTTTTGAGGAGGCCATGGTCAGAGTTGGGGAGAGGGTCCATAAAAAGGGGAGGAGGCAGGCCATTCCAAGGATTGGAAAGGCTTCATCAGAAAAGTGCAGAAAAAGAGCAGAGTGGAGTCTGACCTGGAGTCAGCTCAGCTTTCACATGGTGTCAAGGGGCTTTTATTATCGTTTATCAGTAGGGTCGACTATGGGAGTGGTGGTTCTCAGAGGGAATCAGCCCTTCTGCAGAGGAATTAATTTTTGCACTCAGAGAAAATCTAGGAGTTACTCCCTTAATTGGGCACAAACCAGGGCAAGAATAAAAGTTATTTTTCTGTTGTTTCCCAGGAACGCCAGCCTTGAAGCATCCCAGGAGTCAGGCAGAGGGTTTCCTGTGATTATGCAGTTTGATTTCTGGCCTGCTCTTTCCCATCAGCTGTTTCCCAAAATGGTGATACTCTTGTCAGGGCCATGAGGATTTCTTTCCCACAGTTTTAAATAAAATTTATTTAATCATAAGTTTACATAATTTATTTTAAATAATGGCTGTGTTTAACAAGTGGGTCACAGGATTCTTGTAAATTTGACAGTTGGCTCCCACAAATTGGTATGAGCTAGCTTAGGCATGTCGCTGGGTTCAGTCTTCCCAGGGTGGTTTTATTTCCGGTTCGTCCTTACTCCTGGGGGTACAGCCTTTTTTGGCAATTCAAGTGAAAGTTTAGGTGTATTTAACTCAGTACTTTCTCCTTGTCAGATTTTGGGCTCTTACTTCTGCCTCTCTACTCCTATTGAGATACTGAAAGCTTTGCTAAACTTCTAAACCTCTATGTCCACTTTCTTTTCAGTTTCTGAGCTTGATGTTGTTGACAAATTGGCAAAACGTGGCATAGAATGTCAGACTAATCTCAGAGGGTTTCTCTTCTCCAAGAAACATCAACTTCTTAAGTCCTGCCTGCATATATATAAGTATTTTATCCATCTTTTCTAATTGTTCTTGTCTGGAGCATTCTGATACAGGCTAGTCAATCAGAGTAGAAAGTTAAGTCCCCTATTTATGATGTTATAAATAAAAATTTTAATATTGCCAAATATATCTGAACACAAAACTAGTTTTCTTTTATAGTAATGTGTTTAGAAATTCTCTCTTAAGGTCATGCAGATATTCTCTCATATTTTCTTCTAAAATTTAAAGATTTATTTTCATATTTGGGATTGTTTTTTTTAATAGTATGAGGTAGGGATCTAATTTCAAAAAAATTTTTTTCTTATGGATAGCCAATTGTCCCAGCACTGTTTACAGAATAGGGTGTACTTTCCCTAGTGGTCTGTGATATTTGTTTTGTATATATCTCGTACTATATTTGAACTCTGTTTCATTAAACTGTTTTTTATTTTGTGCACCAATGAAGCACTATCTTGATTGCTATTGCCTTGTAAGATAAGTCTTGATCTTATTCTTTTTCTTTTCCAAAAATGTCCCAGGTCTTTTTGGTTCTTTTCTCTTTTGGAATTGGCTTTTCAAGTTCTACAAAAAACTTTATTGGAACTGTGTTTGAAATTGCCTGAATATTTATATAATCAATTGTGGGGAGAAACATCTTTCTTTGTGTAAATAAGTCTCCTTCAATGTCTTTCATGGGAGTTGTACGATTTTCTCCTTGAGGCCCTGCATATTTTTTAATAGCTATATTTCTAGATATCAATATTTTTGCCACCATTATTAAATATTTAATTAAATTAATTGATTGATTATTATTATTATTTTTTTTGAGACAGAGCCTCAAGCTGTCACCCTGGGTAGAGTGCTGTGGCATCACAGCTCACAGCAACCTCAAACTCTTGGGCTTAAGTGATTCTCTTGCCTCAGTCTCCCAAGTAGTTGGGACTACAGGCACCTGCCACAATGCCCAGCTATTTTGTGTGTGTGTGTTGCAGTTGTCATTGTTGTTTTAGCTGGCCTGGGCCAGGTGCAAACTTGTCAGCCTCCATGTACGTGGCTGGTATGTGGCTGGCGTGCTAGCCACTGAGCTACAGACACCACCCTATTAAGTATTTTAAATGTTATATTTCTGTTTGTTGTTGATGTAGAGAAATATAGCTACTTTTTATATTACTATTATATCAATCACCATGCTAAATTGTCTCACTCATTCTAATAATTGATAGACTCTTTTGAGGTTTCTACATGGAAGTCAGATCAATTACAAATAACCCATTTTGTTGCCATATTTCAATGCTCTACCTTTGTTTACTCCCCCTGGTTATTACTGTACTGGCTGGGATATACAGTAAGATGTTGAGTAGAGACAGTGAGAGTGAGCGTACTTCTTTTGTTCCTTCCTTTAAAGGGGATACTTCTAAATTTCACCTCTAGTTGTGATTTCTGCTACAGGTTTTTAGTAGATATACTTATCAAGTTAAGTCTTTTTTTCCTATTTCTAGTTTGCTAAGTGTTTTCTCCTTTAAAAAAAAACAAGTCATAAATGGGTATTGGATTCTATTAAATGCTTTTTCTGCATTTATTGATATGATTATGTGGCTTTTTTAGCTTTAATCTGATAATGTGACAATTCATATTAAAGAATTTTTGAAGGTTAAGCTAATCTTGCATTTGCGGTATAAAATCAACTTGGCCACAATGGATTTTATGATATATTTAGTGATATAATATATGAATGATAGATGTCATATACATATAGCTAGGTTTTGCTTTCTAATAGTTAGGATTTTTGCACATATTATTTGCAAGATTACCCTTTCAGTTGTCTGTCTGATTTTAGCATCAGAATTACATTAGCTTTAAAAATATTGGGATGCATTTCCTACTCTTTGGAAAAGTTTGTGTAAGACTAGAATTATCTGTTTCTTGAAAATTTGCCATAAGTTACCTGTAATTCTATCTACCTCTTTTTTTCCTTTGAGGAAATATTTAAAATTACTTACTAAATTTTGTTTTAGAACTATTCATGTTTTCTATTTCTTTCTGAGCCAAATTTTGTAAAGTACATAATTTTCCATGTAGTGTAAAATGTCAACTTTATTGTCAGAAAATACTGTTCTTCACAGTATTCTGTTATCCTTTAAAATCTCTCCTGTAGCTATTAAGAATATCTAAGAGATGTATTTTCCACTTTTGCTTTATCTCTTTTATCACTCGATCTATCTCACTAGAAGACTGTATCTCACTAAAAACCAGTGTTTGGCTTTTTTGGTAGTTTTTCATATAATTTTTTTATGATTTTCTATTCTAATTTTTATTATCACCTTCTTTCTTTCTTTGCATTTACTTTGTTATAATTTCTTAAGCTGGATACTTATTTCATTAACTTTAGTCATTTTTTAATATTAGAATTTAGGTGTATACATTTTATTTTAAGCCATTCATTAGTTACATACATAAATTTTAGTTTATAGTATTTTTATTGATTTTAGTTATAAATACTTTAAAATTTTCACTATGAGTTTCATTGACTCATGAATTATATAGAAGCATGTTCTTTTTTTTCTGTCTAAACTTTATTTCAATATATGGAATTAAATACCAAAAGAAAGAGAGCCCAAAGAGCTGAAAGTCATTGACCCTATAGAGGGAATGAGAAGTATAAAAAGTGCTAAAGAGAATTCTTGTTTTTCTGGTATAAGTCCTATGGAACTATTTGACTTTTAAATAATTTTATACAAATTACTCTGATAAAATTAAACTTTTAAAAATTGACACATAAGAATTGTACATATTTATAAGGTACATGCAATATTTTGATACAGGCATACAATGTGTAATGATCAAATCAGGCTATTTAGGATATCCATCACCTCAAGCATTCATCATTTCTTTGTGTTGTGAACATCTCAACTCTTAGCTATTTTGAAATACACCATAAATCATTGTTAACTATAGTCACCCTACTGTGCTATTGAACACTAGAACTTATTCTTTCATATATTTATACTCATTAACGTCTATTCATTCCTAACCCTTTCTTTCTTAGCCTCTGGTAGCCATCATTCCACTCTCTGCCCCCATGCAATCAACTCTTTGAGCTCCCACATGTAAGTGAGAACAAGAGATATCTTTCTTTCAGTGTCTGATTTATTTCACTTCTATAGAAATGTCAAATTCTTTTCAATTTTCTTTTTGTTATTGACTCAATTGTATTGTGATTGGAGATCATAGTCTGATGATATTGATTCTTTGAGAATTGTTGGAATATGCTTTACTTCCTAGAATGTGGTCAATTTTTGTAAATATTTCATATGTAATTAAGAAAAATGTATACTCTGTAATTGTTGACTACTAAATTATGTATACACATATCTACTAAATCAAGCTTTTAAATTGTGTTGTTCAATAGGTTACTCAGAGATATGTGTTGAAATTTTTCATTTTGATAATGGATTTGTCAACGTCTCCTTGTATACTCTCAATTTCTGCTTCATGTATTTCAACATATTGATAAATTATCTATTAGTTTGGAACTGTTAAAGATTTCTGATGAATTGAGTATTTATCATTATGTGTTATTCCTCTTTATTCCTAGCAAATCCAAATAATGCTTTTGCCATAAAGCCAATTTTGTTAGATATTAATAGAGCTTCTTTGGCTCTGTTTTGATTAGTGTTTATCTAATATATTTACTTATTTTTTTATTAGTTTTTCCTCAATCATGGAGAATAGCTAATATATATTGTTCTAGTTTTTTGTTTCAATCTTTCTATATCCTCTTGTTTTCTTGTGTTTTTTAAACAGCCTATAGCTGAATTAAAAAATAACTGTCTTTTAATTAATGAGGTTGTCATATTTATAGTTTTTGATTGCTGATATATTTGGATTAATGTCTAAGTTATTATTTTGATCTATTTGTTTCATGTTTCTATTCTATAGTTCTTTTTTTCATGCTTTTAAAAAAATATTAAAGTATTTTTCTATTTATAAGCTTTTCCTTTAGAATTTGGAAGTCATAACTATTTTGATTCTATTACTCTTGCAATTTAACAGTTCATACATTGTAAAATCTTAAGCTAATTGATATTATTCATCTGAATAGTGTTGGAATCTTAGGATAGTTTAGCTTTGATCACTCCTCTATTGCTTATATGTAATTTTTAAACTTAGCCATTCTTTTCTTCTTCCTAAGAGTTTTGAATTTGCTGCCCAGATAAAAATTATAAATGATATTTATCTTAGATGACATGTAAAGGGACACAGTTATAGTTAGGTAGAATTTGCTTTATTATCAGTTTGTCAAAAAGTTAATAAAAGATGTTTAACTTAAAAAAATAAACAGTCGGGGGGCGCCTGTGGCTCAAGGAGTAGAGCACCAGCCTCATATACTGGGGGTGGCGGGTTGAAGCCCAGAGCCAGATAAAACTGCAATAATAAATAAATAAATAGTCATTTTTTTTTATTTTTTTATTTTTTAAATACATGGATTTTATTATTTTTCATTACATTATTTCCCCCCCCCCCCCGTCCGTGATAAGACAGAATTAATTTACAGAAAAGAATACAGAACCCACCAAAGCTCCTGGTAGTGGGAGAGATTTCAAGTAGGGAGAGAGAAGCTCTCTCCGTTCTCCTGAGGCCTTCTTTAGGTTTAGTTGGTGGGTTAAGGATTTTAAAGTACATAAAATAAAATAAAAAAGAAAGGGACAAGAGATTATATGACCTTTTAGTTAGGTGGACTAATTCTTGAGTTATTAAATAAAAAATGTGATCCTATATTCTTTTAGGAGTTATATCATGAAAAATAACATCTCCAATAAGTATTTCAATAGCCTGATAGTTCAGCTGAAAGTTTCACATTGGGATATATCGTCATTTATTTTTTAATCTAGAACAATGTGAATTATATTATAAATATATATATTTTTGGTGCCATGACTCAGATATTTTTAATTTTAAAATATAGGTTAACTGTACATACATTATAGAAAATTTGGAAGGAAAACGGGAAGAAGAAAAAAGAAAAATTACCCATATTATTATATATAAAATGATTCTAAGTTGGGTGGTGCCTGTGGCTCAAAGGAGTAGGGCGCCAGCCCCATTTGCCGGAGGTGGCAGTGTCAAACCCAGCCCCAGCCAAAAACCGCAAAAAAGCAAAACAAAACAAAACAAAAAAAGGGCAGCACCTGCGGCTCATCGAGTTGGGCGCCTGCCCCATATACCTAAGGTAGTGTGTTCAAACCCGGCCTCGGCTGAACTGCAAAACAGAAAAATAGCCAGGCGTTGTGGCGGGCGCCTGTAGTCCCAGCTACTCGGGAGGCTGAGGCAAGAGAATCGCCTAAGCCCAGGAGTTGGAGGCTGCTGTGAGCTGTATCGCACCATGGCACTCTATGGAGGGCGATAAAGTGAGACTCTGACTCTACAAAAAAACAAAAAACATTATTCTAAGTTATAAGGTATTACAAAGTGACCTACAGTAACTTTGCCAGAATGTTTTAGCTTTTATTAATCCTTTGCTTAAAAGGGACTAATCCTTTGTCAGAAGAGATTTCCCTAGGGTTTCTTCTAGTATTTTTGTGGTTTTAGGTTTGATGTTCAAGTCTCAAATCCATCTTCAGTTGATCTTTGTATATTGTGAGAGATGAGGGTCCAGTTTCATTCTTCTGCTTATGGATATCCAGTTTTCCCAGCACCATTTACTAAAAAGGCTACTCTTTCCCTAGTCCATGTTCTTGTTAAATTGGTCAAAAATCATTTGACTGTATATGGCTTTCTTGCTGGGTTTTCTGGCTTTACTATGTTTCACTGATGTATAAGCATATGTGTTTATTTTTATACCAGTACCATGCTGTTTTCGTTGTTAGAGTATTGTTGTATAATTTAAAGTCAGGCAATGTGATGCTTCCAGGTTTATTCTTTCTGCTTATGATTGCTTTGACTGTTTGGGCTCTTTTTAGGTTCATTCCTTATGAACTTTAGAATTGCCTCTTATTCTGTGAAAAATGATATTGATATTTTGATAGGGATTGCATTGAATTTATTTATACATTACTTTGGGCAATATGGTCATTTTAATGACATTAATTCTTCTGATCCATGATATGGGACATTTATCCATTTGTTTCATCTACAATTTATTTCATAAATGTTTTATAGTTTCTCTTGCAGAGATATCTCACCTCCTTTCATAAGTATATTCCTAGGTATTTTTTTGTACCTATTGTAAATGGAATGGCTTCTTGATTTGGTTCTCAAGTAGATTGTTACTGGTGTATAATGTGTGACACACTTCTTGGGGGATGGGGCACTATTTTTAGAGGAACTTTACCTAGCAAATGCAAGCAGTGTAACCTGGCTCCTTGTACCTCAAAGATTCCCTTAAAATAAAAAAAAAATTAAAAAAAAGAAATGCTATTGATTTTTGTACCTTGATTTTGTATCCTGAAACTTTACTGAATTCATTTATCAAATCAAATACATTTTTGGTGGCGTCTTTGGGGTTTTCTGGATGTAAGATCATATCACCAACAATCAGGGATAATATACTTCCTCTTTTCCAATTTGGATGCCTTTTACTTTTTGCTCTTGCCTGATTACTCTGGTGAGGACTTCTAGTACTATGTTGAGTAAGAGTGGTGAAATGGTCAGCCTTGACTTGTTCTAGTTCTTAGAGGGAATGCTTTCAATTTTTCCCCCCATTTTATGCTATTGGCTGTAGGTTTGTTGTAAATAGCCTTTATTATTTTAAGGTATATTCCTACTTAGTTTGTTGAGAGTTTTTTCTCATGAAGGGATGCTGAATTTTACTGAATGATTTTTCTTTGTCTGTTGAGATGATCATATGGCTTTTGTCCTTAATTCTGTTAATGTGATGTGCCACATTTATTGATTTGTGTATGTAGTACCATTCTTGCATCCCTGGGATGAAACCCACTTGATCACAGTGAATTATCTTTTGATAATGTGCTTTGAATTCCATTGGCTAGTATTTTGTTGAGTGTTTTTGTGTTTATGTTCATCAAAGATATTGGTCTGTAATTTTCTTTTCTTGTGTTCCTGTTAGGTTTCAGTACCAAGGTGATACTGGACTTGTAGAATGAATTAGGAAAAATTTCTTTTACTTCTATGGTTTCAGGAGGATTACTATTAGTTTTTCTACATGTGTTTGGTAGATTTCCTATATGTGTTTGGTAGATTTCAGCTGTGAATCTATCTGGTTCTAAGAATATTTTAGTTGGGAGGTTTTTTTTTTTTTATTACTGATTCAGTTTTGTTATTCATTACTGGTCTGTTCAGGATTTCTGTTTCTTCTTGGTTCAGTCTTGAAAGGTTGTGTTTCCAGGTATTTATCTAGTTGCTCTAGGTTTCCTAGTTTGTGAGTGTTTAGTTGTTCATAATAGCCTCCAATCATTTCTAATATCTCCTTTTTTCACATCTGTTTTTATTTATATCCTTTCTTAGTCTAGCTAGTGGTTTTTCAATTTTATCTTTAAAGAATCAACTTTTCTTTCTTTTTTTTTTAGACAAAGTCTCAAGCTCTCACCCTGGGTAGAATGCTGTGGCGTCACAGCTCACAGCTACCTCAAACTCATGAGCTTAAATGATTCTCTTGCCTAAGCCTCCCAAGTACTTAGGACTGCAGGGTCACAACACCCGCTTAGTTTTGTTGTTGTTGTCATTGGTGTTTTAGCTGGCCCGAGCTGGGTTCGAACCCTCCAGCCTCCGTGTATGCAGCTGACACCCTACCCACAGAGCTACGGGTGCCACCAAAAGAACCAGCTTTTCATTTTATGGATCCTTTGTGCTGATTTTTTGGTGTCTTTCATTTGGTTTTTCTCTGATCTTTGTTATTTCTTTTCTTCTGTTAACTTTGGGTTTGGATTGGTTTTGTTTTTCTAGTTCTTTTGAAGTATGACATTAGATTGTTGATTTGTGATCTTTCTACTTTTTTGATATAGAAATTTAATGTTAGAAAATTCCTTTTTAGCACTACTTTTTCTGTATCCCCCCAATTTTGATTTGGTGTATTTTCATTTCCATCCACTTCAAAAAAAAAATTCAAAATTTCTTTCTTAATTTCTTCATTGACCCACTGATCGTTCAGGAGCTGTTTAATTTCAATGTAGTTATATAGCTTGCAAAGTTCTTCTTGGTATTGATTTCTGGTTTTATTACACCATGGTCTAAGAAGATACTGACTATGATTTTGATTTTTTAAATTTATTGGTGCTGACTTGTTTTATGACATACATATCTTGAAGAATGTTCCATGTGCTAATAAGAATAATGCATATTTTGTACTTGTGTGATAGAATGCTCTGTAAATATCTGTAAGGACTATTTGGTCTAAAGTTGAATTAAGTCCAATGTTTCTTTATTGATTTTCTGTCTCAATCTGTCTTAAGCCCCCTACTATTTTTGGACTATTGTTGCTTTCTTTAGGTCTAGAATTATTTGTTTTATGAATATTGATGCTCCTATGATGGGTGCATATACATTTAGAATTGTTATATCCTTTTTTTGAATTGATTCCTTTATCAATAGATAATGACCTTTTTTAAAATTTTTTTGAGACAGAGTCTCATTATGTTGCCATTGGTAGAGTGCCAGGGCATCACAGCTCACAGCAACCTCAAACTCTTGGGTTTAAGCTATTCTCTTGCCTCAGCCTCCCAAGTAGCTGACACTACAGGTGCCCTCCACAATGCTCAGGTGTTTTGTTTTATTTTGCTGTTTTTAATTTAAAATCTGTTTTATTCGATATAAGCATAGCTATTCCTGCTTGCTTTTGGTTTCTGCCTGCATGGAATTTTTACTTAAATTTTGGCATAAGTGGAAAGTAAGCTACCAGCTTTGTGTAACCTAAGTGACTATGCTGATTTTCTTCTCAGACAGCTCTTATTAGTAGCTGAGTTCTGAATTCAAAATTTTGAACATGGTTTGAACCAGTCTAGTCAAAGCAGAAAAAAAAAGTATTTACTCAAACTTAAAGCCAAAGTTTTGCATATTTATGCAAGTTTATCTATGAGTAAGTGGAAAACAAAAAATTTAGGAAGACTATATAACATTGAAAAGTGAAAAACCTTTTTAAAAAAAAAAAAAGAAAAGGCAAAACTTGAAAAAAAATCCCACAATGTATTGTTATACTTTTTTGGCAAGTGCTCTTTTCCCCTAATTTTCTGCCTGTTGCTGGTGGAACATTTAGAAGAACATGAACTTACAGAATTTAACATTTTGATGACATGTTTAGTAAAACAAAGTGCCTTAAATATGCGTTTAAAGAACTGAAAGCAATAGAGATTTCTATTTATCATCCGGGCATCTCAATATTGATAATGAAACAGAGTTCCTTTAATCAGATTATTGTGTAAATCTTTACTGAGCACCTACCGCGTGCACAGGAGGATGGTAAGCCTTTGAAGGAATAAAATATGATGGGCTATCTGTACCTCCACTGAGATGTGAAGCAGAGGTAGTCATCATTGCCTCATGCCGCCCAAGTGTGTTTTCAGATCTTTCCTGGTGGCACCATCCATCTGGGTACCAAAAACCCTGCCTTGTGTCTTAGGAGCCCTGCAAGAGTCCTGCTTATTTGATGTGGTATGTCTCTTTGGAGCAGTTCAGATGAGAGCCTGCAAAATCTTGAGAGGTGAATGGTGCTACTTCTGATAGATGATCAGCAGGGAAAAGTCAGGCTGCTGTTCAAAAGGTAGAGTGACTATGTATTTTTTTTTTTTTTTTGAGACAGAGTCTCAAGCTGTCACTCTGGGTGGAGTGCTGTGGCTTCACAGTTCACAGCAACCTCAAACTCCTGGGCTCAAGTGATTCTCTTGCCTTAGCCTCCCAGTAGCTAGGAGTACAGGCACCAGCCACAATGCCCGGCTATTTTTTTGGCTGCAGTTGTCATTGTTTTTTAGCAGGCCTGGGCCAGGGTTGAACCCGCCAGCCTTGGTGTATGTGGCTGGCGCCCTACTCACTGAGCTATGGGGGCTGAGCCAGTGACTATATATTTTATTATGTATAAAATATAAACAACATAACAGGTATTATTAATTGTGCTGCAAGGAGTGGCATAAACAGACTTCTATTCCTGGGAAAACCTGAATGTATGGTTACCATTATCAGCAGAAGATGCTCAATAGCCAAGGATAAAATAGACATGGATCCAGAGCAAAACTGGCCTGCAGAGCTCCCAGGTGGAACTCTGCAGCCCTGGCCGCCTGACTCAAGCGATAGTGGCAGTGGTGACTGTCTGTTTAAACTGATTTCTTCTGACCCAAGCGGTAGTGGCAGTGGTGACTGTCTGTTTAAACTGATTTCTGTTGTTTCATGTGGTCTTTCTAAGTTCAGTGCTTTTATCTCAGATCCTAACAGGGTCTTTGCGGGTCTTATTTCATCAACCTCCTTTCTCCTTCCTTAGCCTGGGTAACTTTCATCCGGCTTCCTGAGACGGAGTGTTCTGGCCATCTCCCCACTCTCTCCTCTCCAACCTATCGTTGCAGGAAAAACTCTGTGGTTTGCTTTTTTCTGGCCTTTTGATTTTATTGTTAAAAGCCTTTCCAAATCAGGCTCTGAACCTGTAGCCTTGTAGCCACATGAGACCTTTAGTGTGGCCTTTTGACTAAATTTAAATTTTACTATTTTACTATTAAGTTTCAATAATGAGATTTGTTCTGTGACATTGGATTTGGTTGAGGGACCGCACTTGGGGATCTGGAGGGCCACATGGGCCTTGAGGCCACAGGGTTCCCTCCCTGGTTGGGCTTTCACCTTTATTGCTTGGGCATCCAGAGCCTAGTTTGGAGTCAAAACCATAGCAGTGATACTTCTGCAGCAATTTTTTATAGTGAGAAAAATAAAGATTAGAAAAAACCTCTTATTGGTTTAGGTCATATGATACTGCCAAATTAGTTTGCTTAGATATAAAAAACATTCGATTTACAGAGCTCTTTGGAATTTGTAATTGTGGATAAGAGATTTTGGGAACTGGACCAGTGCAAAGATTATGGTAAAGTAAAAAATCAGTGATACAAAAGTATTATATTCCATTATTATTAAGAGCACCAGCTTCATAGGATTGAAGTGTAGAGTGAAAAACACATTGCATGGGAAGTGCTTATCATGTTACCTGAAAAATTGTAAGTATTCAATAAGACTAATAAATGATCATAATAATTGCACTGCTGAGTGTTTTACTTGATTTTGTTTGCATAGACATAAATAATGATTGAATGGAAAGATGGTACACGGCTTTCTGGAGTTGTTCAAGGGAGGTTGATCCTGTCGAGGATCTAGTCCTGACTGTCAGGCAATGTAAAGTCTAGGAGAGGGACCCCCTGTTAGAGGGGTGATGACCTGACTGTCAGGTAACGTAAAGTCTAGGAGAGGGACCCCCTGTTAGAGGGGTGATGACCTGACTGTCAGGTAATGTAAAGTCTAGGAGAGGGACCCCCTGTTAGAGGAGTGAGGACCTGACTGTCAGGTAACGTAAAGTCTAGGAGAGGGACCCCCTGTTAGAGGAGTGAGGACCTGACTGTCAGGTAACGTAAAGTCTAGGAGAGGGACCCCCTGTTAGAGGGGTGATGACCTGACTGTCAGGTAACGTAAAGTCTAGGAGAGGGACCCCTGTTAGAGGAGTGAGGACCTGACTGTCAGGCAACGTAAAGTCTAGGAGAGGGACCCCCTGTTAGAGGATGATGACCATCAACCAGGGGTCCATTCTCATGGGCTAAGTCTCATGTCTCCACTTGCTGGCGACATTTGAATGAAAGCTATAATAGTAAGACTCCTACGAACCCACTTCACAGTCAATTCCAATATGATCAGGGAAAAGCAACAGCGGCTGGACTCCGTGGCTCACGCCTGTAACCCCAGCATTCTGGGAGGCCGAGGAGGTGGATTGCCTGAGCTCACAGGCTCCAGACCAGACTGAGCCAGAGCAAGACCCTGTCTCTAAAAATAGCCGGGCATTGTAGCAGGCACCTGTAGTCCCAGCTACTTGGGAGGCTGAGACAAGAGAATCGCTTGAGCCCAAGAGTTTGAGGTTGCTGTGAGCTATGACATCACAGCACTCTACCGAGGGTGATAAAGTGAGACTCTGCCTCAAAAAAGGAAAAGAAGAGAAAAGAAAAGCAACAACAGTGATGAAACAGGTGTATCACAACCCAGAGAATAATTAGTTGAATATAGGCTCTAGAAAGCCCAGACTTTTACCACTGACTGTAGCTCAAAATATTCAGTGGTTTGCACCGTAAGGAATAGGGTCCAGCAGTGATATATCAGGTAATTGAACTCGCTTAGGAAACTTACTATCTTTAAAAAGGAAATATATCCATAAAAGTTAGGTTCTTGAAGCCTTACGCACTTCATTTTTACATATAAAATTTACATAGATAGTTATAGAGCTTATATATTAAGTTATAAAGTTTATATATAGTGATAAACTTTATATGTAAACTTTACAGTTAACTTTTAATAGGGTCCTTGAATAATAAAGGACTCCTTTTAGAAGAAGAAAGAAAATACACACACGTGTGTGTGTGTGCATATCCCACATCGTTACATGTTTTTTTTTTTTGGTTGCAGTTTTTTGGCCGGGGTCGGGTTTGAACCCGCCAGTCACAGGCACCACCCCTCCTTACATGTTATTTGAGGGTGGCTAGTCGTGCACTTTAAAAACATCGTGTCAGCAAAGCAAGCACATGCTAGACAGATGGCAATTATTAAAAAGTGGTGACAACGTGGGAGTAATTTACTGAACTTTGTCATGGACAGCAGTTCTGCGGCTCAGCAAATGCCGGAGGAAGGTTAATCGCCTTTATCAAGGCCCAGAGAAAGGACAAAGATCGAGCACACTTGCCTGTGGAAGGTGAGGCCAGACAGCAGGGAAGTGCAGCCACGATGATCAAAGGCATCAGCAGTGGGAGGATGTTTTTTAAAATCACCAGATCCACATACCAAAAGTAATCTGTAGAAACAAAAGAGGAAGGGATTGCTTTTATTTGGGTTGGATTAGCATTAACACCAACATTATTTAAAGACATTACTTTTCTCTGTCACCAACAAAAACGCATAGTAAAGGCTCAGCACATGTAACTCAGTGAGTAGGGTGCTGGCCACATACACCGAGGCTGGTGGGTTCAAACCCGGCCCGGGCCTGCTAAACAACGACAACTGCGACAACAAAATAGCTGGGCATTGTGGCAGGTGCCTATAGTCTCAGCTAGTTGGGAGGCTGAGGCAAGAGAGGCTTAAGCCCAAGAGTTTGTGGCCGGCATCCTACCTACCGAGCCATGGGTGCTTCCCTTCTTTTCTTTTATATACTAAGAAGTGGCTCAACACCTGTGATAGTCTTTCCTTAGTGTCCAAAGGACCACATCTAATTACACAACACTGTGTTTAAATTAATTCTTGATTTTTTTTTTTTTTTACAAAGTCTTATATGCTCAGAACTGGGAGGGGGCAGTTTATCCTTGATTTGATTTATAAATTGTGTTGTAGGGGCACAGCATAATACCCTAGCATCTTAGAGAACTGATGTAGCTTACCTGGATTACTTCCTCTCAGGAAAATTTTGGATCATTCTATAGTAGGCTCTGGGAGCAGAATAGTTGATATATCAGAAGGGTGATTTGGAACACCTGCATGGGAGTGTAACATGTACTCAAGTGCTCTTTAACTGGGAAAATCATGTGAATTCATTTCCTCAAAGATAAACTACAATAGAGAGACAGAGGTAGATTTATGCATAGACCGGATACATAGATACGCACATAGGTTCATGGGTAATAAGAAGACAGTATATGTTCTTAATGAAGAAAAGTAACAAATTTTAAATATCTGGCCCATTGGGCCAACTGTTGTGGTTTACGTTATTTGTAGTCGTTAAAATCACTCAGAGAGCAGTGGGATTTTATTGTCCTTTTTCACATGAGTCTCAGTGGTGTGGAGTGATTGACCTGAGACCACACAGCTAGCATGAGGTAGACTTGGGATCCAAATTAGACTTATCCAGCTCCAAAGTCCAATTTCTCTCAACTATATCATGTATCGTAGCTTTTGTGTTTTATTGAATGAAGAATAATTTTCACTGAATTTTTTTGTGTTTTGTTTAATAGCTCACTATATATGTCCAGCCAGAGCAAAGACACACAGCTGAATATGCTGCAAACATAACTAAAATTGTGTTTGATTATTTTGAAGAATACTTTGCAATGAATTATTCTCTTCCTAAACTAGGTGAGAATCATTTCTTATTTTCTTATTTTTAATATCGCCTTTGTTTACACCTAAACTAACTCACTTCTTCCAATGATGTCACCGTTAGTGATTGGTCGTCCTTGTGTTATTTTATTATATGCCTACAATGTGTGTCTAAGGCTTACTAGACACTGAAAGATCCATTCTGGATTCCTCCGAGAATAATGTCTATACGCTGTTCTTGTGTGATACACAGGTAGTCTTTTATTTCCATGTAAAGATGAACGTATTGTGCAGATCTTGACAATGATGGAGCCAGACATAGTAACGTAGATCAGCTGATTTCGAATCAGTACCCACACCAATAGCTTACATTTTCTCTCTATTATCAATGAGTTGGAAAATAATAGAAAAGAATGGTATTGTCAGAGTCCCATGTGCTTCTTATCCTTCATTGCACAAGACAAGTTATCGATGTTCCAGAAGTTAAAATGAAGCACTAGCATTCCTCCCAGAAATACTTTTTCCTAACATAGGGGGAAGCATGCTCTCTTTTTAAAACAAAAGTGGGCCTAAAACCAAAACAGGTGGACATGACACTTCTGTCAATAGAAGTGCTTTGCTAATAAGCTTGAGTACTATTAGCAAAGACTTTCAATAAAATACCCATACAGATGTTTGAGGGATGAAAATGAAGGCAGCAAGAAAACAAATCAACCAACAAATAGAGTTTGCTTCTCCATTTCTGTTTCTGCTCTTTACTTTAATAAACCACCAATGCAAAGCCACTGGTCTGCCAGAGTCTCTCCGTGAGAACCGCTGCCGCTCTGAGCAAGTCTCTTGACGCCACATTTTCTCCTCGTGGAGACAGCTTCATTTTTTATTGCTTAACAACTATTACAGGAGATAGACAAATACATTTTCATCAAAATCAGAATGCTATTTAACAAAATATTAAGCACATGAATTTAAAGGCTTTTCCCCTTATCTCACCTACGCCATCCAGGATAATTTGGGTAGTGGAAATCTCACAAATTTCTTTTTTCTCTTCTCTTTCTTCCTCCTTCCTCACTCTTTTCTATGCATTCTCAACCTTTTCAGAAATAGTTCTATTTTAGGCTCCTTTAGAAATTATTTCTGCATTTATTATACTCTGAAAAATTAAATGTACTGCAGTTAATTAATTATAATGGCAACACTTTCCAGAGAAAGGAGACTACAAAACATTCTTTTGTTCCGAGATTAAGTGAAAATTACATTATGAAAAATATCGATCCTTAGAGGAGAAACTTCTCCACCGTTTAAGTGATACTCTTATGATAAAATAACCAAACCTAAAAATGAAGACAAAATGCAAAAGAGACTACTATTATAATCTTGACCTCTATTTAAGATACATCCCTTTTCATTCTTTTATAAAAAGCCTTAATGAATCTTTTCACTGGAAATAAAGGACTTTTCTTAGAGTACATTAATGGAAAAACTCAATTTATTTTCACTATTATGCCTCATTTAAATTATATGGAATAATAAAGAAATCACATTCTCATTAAAGTGCATTAACTAGAGAAGCGGTCCATATTTTGCCCACTGATCTGCTGTGCATTTTCTGTCTGGGGTTTTAACAGAGAACTGATCAATACTGCCTCCTTCTGTCAGAGATTTTGTCTAAGTTTATAGGATCCAGCAAGAATAAAGAATAGAAATTGCTCATACAATCCAACATTTTAGAACTGGAAGGGAATTTAGAGAGAATATAGTCACTTCCACGATTCTCCAGCTTGTTTAATACATAAAAGTAGATGGTAGGGAATCAAGTTGACCACAAATTCTATAGAATTAGAGAACAAATTTAGTTTTATGTTCTCTAATATTCTGTATCCTTGGACTGAAATACGTTTCTGTGCACTTAGAAGCTCTGTATTTCTAAGTCCTCATTTGAAAACTTCCTTCTTCTTTTCCTCACAGCTTCACCCCTCACAGCCTCACCCCTCAAACAGATGCCATATCTATGACTGAAGTGAAAAAAAGCTAATAAAATGGGAGGAATAAAGCTAATAAAAATGAGTACAGTGAGGAACAAAGGCTATGAAATTCTAGAGGCCTTGAAAAGAGCATTGCCATTAGTGTCCTTCTTAAAAAACAAACAAATATAAAAGGAGATACATTGCTATCTGGAGCCAACAGGAAAAGCTCCGTGGAAATCTTCAGTGCCCTGGGACCAAAATGTTTGCACAAATGATTACTGTTTTTCACTCTGAGATATTATTTTTAGCCTTTTAAAAAGTACTCATCCAAAGAACTTAATCTGGTAGACTAAGAAATGTTTTAACCAAACAGAAAGAATGTATTTCTCTCTGGACTCTCTATTTTTCCATAGATAAAATCGCTATTCCAGATTTTGGCACCGGGGCTATGGAGAACTGGGGACTCATCACGTACAGAGAAACAAACCTGCTCTATGACCCTGAGGAATCAGCCTCATCAAACCAACAGAGGGTGGCTAGCGTGGTTGCCCATGAACTCGTGCATCAGGTATAGGATCTTAACATCAAATTAGCTTGTTTTTGGAAGTGGCTTAAGACCACAAGAATAATTCAAATTATTTATGACTTGCCAAATAAAAAATTGCCAACTAAAAAAAAATTTGCATGACAATCTTTCTTAGTGCTAGTAAACCCTTAAGCATAAAGAAGTTTCAAATACATTGTTTTGCCTTTAGGAAATATACAGGAGGCTGTGCTATAACCTTACATATAGAGGGTGCCAAAAAAATGCATACACATTTTAGGAAAGAAAAAACTGTATTAAAATTGTAATACTCAATATATAACAATAACAAAAGATGAATATAAGTCACATTGAACACCTCTTATAACTGCAGAAATCAAATGTGACTTGAGTATTACAAACTTAATACATTTTTTTCCTTTCTTAAAATGTTTTTATATATATTTTTGATGCCTTCTATTTCCCAGCAATACCTATATAAAGATAATAAACTAAGGAGAGTTTAATATCATTTAAAGACCAGGATAAAGCAGGAAATAAATGTTATTCCTGATCCTTCTGTGTCACAGAGACAAAATTTACATCGACAAATGTTTTCAAAATGTCTAGGCCTCTCCACCATAAGCATAAGACTTTAATTATCTCTTTATTGCTTATAATTTCAGTGGTTTGGAAATATTGTGACCATGGACTGGTGGGATGACTTGTGGCTAAATGAAGGATTTGCTTCTTTCTTTGAGTTCCTTGGAGTAAACCATGCAGAAAAAGACTGGCAAATGGTAAGCCCTAAACACATAAACTCCAAATCTCTACTTTCCTCATGCAAAGCAAACTGAAGCCTTTGGACTACAGAAGCGGTCCTGAGTTAGGGACCAAGTACAGCGGTGAACTGGGAATTCCACAGTGAGAATAGCATGGAGCCAACTGACTTCCACTAACCTATACCTTGCTGAGAGCCTTTGCCCCGTCCCTAGAGGGCAACTGACCACCATAATCTAGGAATATCTTTGACAGAGTCACTCAAAAACACATACCAGGGCAGAAAAACAATTGAGCAGCATTGAAAATGTTAACTCTGTGCTCAGGAAAGTATCCATAGCACCAACCTTTTGAAAGTGTCAAAGTCTCGTTTTGTGAACAACTTCCCTTAGAAAGATCGCTGAAATCATGTTGGGGAAGTGATAAGAGCATAATCTTAGTACTTAGACTTAAGTTCAAATCCTGGACCCATCATCTCTTGGGTTCATGACAGGGAATGTAACCTTTAGCCAGTTACATAATCTCTCTGCGTCAGTTTTCCCCCTCTATGAAATAAGATCATTGTTCTTTATCTTTGTAAGCTTGAAAGCTCCCCAAATGTACATATAACTATAGACCGTGTGCCCTTGAGGGGCCTAGAATAGAAAGTTTTATGAACTTTACAATTTTTTTTCAGAAAAGCTAGATATATTTGTTATTTACATTTAGATTGTGTAAGTATTCTTATCTGACTGTGTATATGGATATCTAAATATGTAGAGATGAGAAAGTAGAGAATTATGAGAGGTTGTGTACCATGTAAAATATTGCCCTCTACTGGACAGAATAAGAAAAGTTAAATAATTGATGCTCCAGTTTCCCTAGCCTATTTGAAAACGTGACAACAATTACTAATTTAAACTTTTTTATTTAAACCAGGGTTTTTCACCATGGAACTATTAAGATTTTGGACCAGATAATTTTTTTGTGGGAGGCTGTGCATTGTAGATACAGCATCCCTGGTCTCCTAAATACCAATAACCCACCATCCCACCAGTGACAACCAAAAATGTCTCCATCTGCTTCCAGATGTCCTCTCTGGGAGACAAAAATATTCCCCAGTTCTGAACCACTCATTAATAATTTTTAGAATTTATTGAAAATAAACTATAAATGGAGAATTCTTTTGCCCTTCATTTTCTCTCTCAAAGTAACCTGATGCTCTTCCTACATCAAAATGTTATAAGCAATTACAACTTTCTAATATTGTCTAATTTTCTAACTTCAGAGTCTCAAAAACACTAGTTAAATACCAGAATTTGGTATCCACGTCTTAAATAAAATTTAATCACACGTTCCAACACAGTAATTCATTGATTTCTTTATCCGTTCATTCAGTCTTCATTCAGCAAACTCTAGGGAGGACCCCAAAGTGAATAGTGAATAAAACACATTTCTTGCCCTTAAGGAGTTCCTAGTTTAAGTTCTTGTAGAAGGCGGGGTCAGAATAAATAGAGATATTTTATAAGAGAGCTTGATAAGCATCACAAAAATAGGCCTTCATTTCACAGGTAAAAAAATCGAAGATCCAGGCAGGTAATATAACTTTCCAACATTACACAGACAGTTGTTAACAAAATTGAAATTACAGTCAAATTTCTTCATACCAAGAAATAACAGAATCTTTTGTTACTTACCTAAATTTCTTAGGCATACAAAAAATGAAATCCAAGTCAAAATTACCTTGAGTGGCAGGCTGGGCGCAGTGACTCATGCCTGTAATCCTAGCGTTCCAGGAGGCTGAGCCAGGTGGATTGCTTGAGCTCAGAAGTTCAAGACCAGCCCAAGCAAGAGCAAGACTCCATCTCTAAAAAAAACCTAGATGGGTGCTGTGGCAGGTGCCAGTAGTCTCCGCTACTCAGGAGGCTGAGGCAAGGGGATCGCTTGAGCACAAGAGTTCGAGGTTGCTGTGAGCTATGATGCCATAGCACTCAACTGAGGGGCAACAAAGTGAGACTCTGTCTCAAAAAAAAAAAAGTCTTCAATTGGAAGTCATCACTTGACAATATAGTATCTTGCCTATTATAGGTGAAAACCACAACACTGAAAAATGTAAGCTGACATAACATGTTCTTCTTTTAGAAATATTTTTCATTAAGTGAACCAAAAAGTTTTTTATTTTTAAAAATTAGTAGTGATTTAACAGAATGTGATTTCAGTACCTTATTGCTTAAGAATCAAAATAATAAGAGCAGCTGATGTGTTAGCTTTTCGCTCTGTGAGTTACTATGGCAAGTGCTGACCATGAATTATGTTATTGGATCCTGTACACAATTTCGAAAAGATGTCATTATCACCTCTATTTAGCAGGTGTGGGAACTGCTTAAGTTTACATATCTAGAAAGTGGGTAGACTGAGCTTTGAAGCAAGAAAGTCTGATTATACCGCCAGGCTTATCTGCCAGTCTATATTGTTGAGAAAATTCAGGAGTGAAATGAGAAGTGATTATTAGAACTAAAGAATAAACTAATGTTTTATTTGATTAATTATGATTCACACGAATTTCACTAACAAGTTGACACAAGGTAAAATTGAATATTTTGCTGATTGACAGGCTACTTCACCTAATTCTCAGGACAATTCTGCGAGGCGCTGTCATCATTCCCATTTTGCAGAGATGGAAACAGGGCTTGACAAGTTTGGCAAATGACCAAAAGTCACTCAAAAGTAGCAGAAACGGAATTCACAGATACTTGTGTCTTCTTGACCTGTCGTATAAGAGAAACCGTCAAAGGAGTTATAAATAGGAGGAAAGTCAACATAGATCAGTGAATGTAAAATATGATTAGTTTGAAGACTTAATGTTTGTTTTAAGTAATTGGAATCATTTCTGTTTATCTTCTTTCAATTTTTCTAATATAAGGTATATTAAAATATGAAACAGTATGAAGAATTACTATAGTTCTTGGGTTCATTCTGTCATTTCAGCGTGAACAGATGTTACAAGAAGATGTATTATCTGTTCAAGAAGATGATTCGTTAATGTCTTCACATCCAATTGTTGTCACTGTGACGACCCCTGCTGAAATAACATCTGTATTTGATGGAATATCCTATAGCAAGGTGGGGGAAATATGACATTGTTTGGACTATCTTCCTATTTTGTGACTGTTGGGGGAGTAGGTGCATAAAAATAGTTAAGAATGGTGAGACTATACTAATGGGCTTTGAAAAACATTGTAGAACTTATTCTGAGTACTAAATATTCAGTAGTTTATACTTTTCAGTGGAACGAATTAAAGCTAGTTGTTGCCACACGATTTTGAAAGAGATTTTTAAAAATTCCTTTTTTAACTTTGGTTGATAACTGTTTTCATTCTGACAATTGAACATTTAGATTTTAAGCACAAGTTTTTAAATTGTTTTATTTGCTTTTTAAAAGATAATAAATATTCTTTTCTTCTTTTATGTAGTCAACAAAAAATGTCATATATTTAGGCATCGTTTCAAGTCAAACTTTTGATGTTTACAATAAAAATGTAATCACAATTCAGTTAGAAGAAAATTCTTTTATCTTTTAAAAAAAGATTTAAGGATAACTTTATAGCATGCTCTAGATGAGGCATTTTTATCCACTAAACTTTTCTGGAAAGCTGCTGAAAACTTATAACGCATAGTTTTTTTTTTTTTTTTTTTTTTGAGACAGAGCCTCAAGCTGTCACCCTGGGTAGAGTGCTGTGGCATCACAGCTCACAGCAACCTCCAATTCCTGGGCTCAAGTGAGTCTCTTGCCTCTTCCTCCCACATAGCTGGGACTACAGGCGCCCGCCACAATGTCCGGCCATTTTTTGGTTGCAGCCGTCATTGTTGTTTGGCGGCCCGGGCTGGATTTGAACCCACCAGCTCAGGTGTACGTGGCTGGTGCCTTAGTCCGTTGAGCCACAGGCGCTGAGCCAGATATAACGCAGAGTGTTATGTGATACCTTCTCTCCTGCAGTATCTCCCACAGTTTCTCCTTCAAATATAGTCCATATCTCTATCTAACATAATTTGAACTTTTATTTCAGAAACTTTTATTTCTACCTCAGCTTCTCATGGTTTACTCACTATATTAAGTTGCCCAAAAGCTGTTGCAAAACATTTTGTTATGCTGAGTGATACCTAAAGTTTTACTGAAGTCAAAAATAAGATAATTATTAAAGTGAATAATAGATATAATTGGCTTGTGTAGAAAATTCTTCTATATGTTAGTATTTGAAATTTATCTTTTGGCTTTCCCTCTCATATATTTCCATGGAGTCTTTTCTTCATTCAAATTCTCCAGGATTCCTTTTATCTTTCCTTTAAAATGAAAATTTCTAATCCACTTACAGCTTAACTTACCCAGGGTAAGTTTATATTTATTGAATCAGTTTTTCCATGAGTCTAGATATTTTATGGGTTTAAGATAATAGGTCAGGAACAAATAAATGCTTTTAAGCCTTTCACCTTCTAATTAGGTACAAAAATAATTCAGAATGCTTGATAACGTATAGTAAAAATGATTAACTGAAGTTGGGAGGCAATGTTTTTCTCAGAAGCTACTTGAAAATTGATTGAAAATTTTATAAATAATACAGTTTGGTACTAATCTTATAACACATGCAAAGAAAGTAGAGAGCAGAGATATTCATCAGATGAAAGAAAACCAAATGAGATATACCAATTTTGAAGAGGATTTTATGCCTAAATTATTTATTTGTCTATATCAAGCCATTTGACAGATAATTTCTCTACTTCCCTCTGATAAACATAATTCTTATTTTAATTATGAAAATATATTTAATAAGTTGCTAGAATTTTACCCTGACACTACTTTCTTGATTCATCAAAGAACATGATTTTTTAAAGTCTGTTTCTCTTTCATTAGGAAAGCTCCATCTGCTGGTTTATTTGAAGAAGTGCAACATAATTATTTGAGCCTAGAGTACTGAAATGATGGCCATTTAAAAATCCTGTTACCTTTTAGCTTTATCTTATTTATTTATTTATTTATTTATTTATTTATTTATTTATTTATTTCAGAGTCTCATTCTGTAACCCTGGGTAAAGCACTATGGCATTGTAGCTTACAGCAACCTCAAACTCCTGGGCTCAAGCCATCCTCTTGCCTCAGCCTCCCAAATTGCCGGGACTATACTGCCCAGACAAGGTCTTGCTCTTGCTCAGGATGATCTCAAACGCCTGAGCTCAGGCAATACACCCACCTCAGCCTCCCAGAGTGCTACGATTACAGGCATGAGGCACTATGCCTTGCCTTTTTTATTTATGTATTTTTTTAGAGACAAGGTCTTGTTTTGTTCCCCAGTCTGGAGTATAGTGGTGTGACCATAGCTCACTGCAGCCTCTAACTTCTGGGTTCAAGTGATCCTCCTGCCTCAGCCTCTCAAGTAGCTGGGTTTAAAGCCATGTGCCACCACACCTGGCTAATTTTTCTCACTTTTTAAAAGACAGAGCCCGGTTATTTTTCCCAGGCTGATTTCAAACTGCAGGTTCAAGAAATCCTTCCTCTTTAGCCTCCCAAATCACTGAGATTACAGGCGTGAGCCACTGTGCCTGGCGTCTTCCACTTCTCTTAGATGCATAGATACAAAGAGTGAGGCATCTTTATCCTAAAATAATAGCACCATGTAATTTAGCTGAATCGTCTTGAAGAAATAATCTCACAATATGACCATGCAACACTGGTCACAATAGTGATAACTGATATTGTTCTTTATATATCCTCTAGCACAGCAGTTCTTGACTTGTGGGTCGCGACCCCTTTGTAACAATGAAAATGCATCACGGCATTAGGAAGGTAGAGAACCACTGCCCTAGTAGTTTAACTTACCATTTCTTCCGTCATAGGGAGCTTCCCTTTTGAGAATGCTTGAAGACTGGATTACACCTGAGAAATTTCAAAAGGGATGTCAGGTATGATTTACCACTTTGAGTGGATTAAAAGTAAACTGCGCTGATCTGTGGCTGATAATAAATGCTAAGATATGTGGTTAGTTGAGAATAATTCCTTTTTTAAGTTCCTTACTCAGGGATAGATCATATAGCAAAAGATAAAAAGTTGATTTCACATTCAGTGGAGTACCTACATGGTATCTGTAATTAACACTTAGCAGAAGTTGCACAGAAAAGTTAAAACAGATTACTTCGCTATTTTTGACAGCTTTTCTGTGTGTATTAGCCAGCTTGGGCAGCCATAAAAACCTGCCAAAGATTGGAGGTCTCAAATAAACAACAGAAATGTATTTCCTCACGGTTCCAGAGGCTGGCGAGTATAAGAGCAAGGTGCTGCCCAGCTCGCCTTCTGGAGAGGGTCCTGGTCCTGGCTGGTACATGTAGGTGGACGGCATCTTGCTGTGTCCTCCCATGGCAGAGAGAGCAAGACACATGCTCTCCAGTGCCTTGTAAAAACAATGGTCCTGGCTCGGCGCCTGTGGCTCAATAGGCTAAGGCGCCAGCCATGTACACCTGAGCTGGCGGGTTCAAATCCAGCCCGGGCCCGCCAAACGACAATGACGGCTGCAACCAAAAAATGGCCAGGCGTTGTGGCAGGCGCCTGTAGTCCCAGCTACTCGCTTGAGCCCCAGGATTTGGAGGTTGCTGTGAGCTGTGATGCCACAGCACTCTATCCAGGGTGACAGCTTGAGGCTCTCAACAAAACAAAACAAAACAAACAAACAAGAAAACAATGGTCCTATCATAAGGACCTCACCCTCATGACTTCATAGACCCTTGGATACCTCCCAAAGGTTCTATTTCCAAAAAGCACATTGGGGTTAGGGCTTCAACCCACACAAATTGGAGGGAACACAATTCAATCTATAGCAAAATCTAAATCTAACTATAAGGGTCTTCCTGTACAGTGAATGTAAGACTTTCCCCTATTATTGGATTGGAAAATGATTAATATAAATATTCTTATTATTATGAAGTCAATAATAAAGAGGGCCTGTTTCCTTTTTCTTTTTCTTTTTTGAGACAGAGTCTCACTATGCCACCCTTGGTAGAGTGCTGTGGAATCACAGCAACCTCGAACTCTTGGGCTTAAGCTATTCTGTTGCCTCAGCCTCCAGAGTAGCTGGACCTACAGGCGTCCGCTATAGTGTCTGGCTATTGTTTGTTGTTGCAGTTGTCGTTGTTGTTTAGATTCGAACCCACCGTCTTTGGTGTATGTGGTGAGAACTGTATCCACTGTGCTATAGGCGCCAAGCCCCTGCGTCTTTTTGGAAACAGAAGCGACAATAAACTTTCTAAAGCACTTCACGCATCCCACTTAAGTGGATGTTTCAGTTTTAACTGCCCTGTCCACAGGTTGGCTTTCTTCCAACCTAGAGGTGGAATGTCTTCCTCCTCCTACCTTACCCTCCCTCCTCCTTGCCTCGCTGACCTGACCCGGTAGTCAGGTAGAGCAGCGCTAACGACATCCAGCCCCAAAAGCAGAAAACAGGTTGGCGCCCCCTTCTGGCTTCCACTGAGAGGACCAGTACTGCTTCTGAGATGTCATTCCTGGGACAGGGCCGCCATTCCTATGGCTCTCACTACCACCATGACTTCTTATGTGGCATTTAGCTTTCTCTATACTACCTTGCAAGAAAACGGTCCACATCTACCCAATGCTAAAATACCTCAGTGAGTATTTAAGTAATAAATAAGACCAGGATTTAGGAAATGTTTGGCAAGTCTTCTACATGATTACATTTTTCTCCTTTGTCCATTAATAAAATATTTTGTGTACACATTAGGTGCAAAGGGAGAAGCTATGTGTTTATGCTTATGTGTACATGAGACCATTTTGCAACTTTTCTTTTTTTTTTAAATTTAAATACATGTATTTTATTATTCTTCATTACATTATTTCCCCTGCCACCCCCCAGTGGTAAGACAGAATTTATTTACAGAAAAGAATACAGAAAACACTAAAGCTCCTGGTAGAAGGAGAGAATTCAAGTGGGGAGAGAGACGCTCTCTCCGTTCCTCTCCCGGTCTTTCCCCGTCTCCTCCTTTAGGCCTTTAGCCTCAGGGTATATATAGGTGTATGGGTTCCTTGGCCAGGAAACGAATGAATACAGTCGCTTCCGCCGGGGGCAAGGTGAATGAGTGTATCAATGAATGGATACAGGCAACTTTTCTATCAGCTTCAAACTCAAATCTTGTCATTTCTTCTCTCAATTTAAGCACCTTCAATCAGGAAATCTGTCTTCTGCTTCTTTGCTTATACTCTCAATGCCCCGTTGAATCAATTATACATGTTAGGTGACCCCAAAATGTTTTTTAAATGAATTAATGAGTGAGTAGTCTATAATAAATAATACAGAACATAGAAATAAAATTAAAAATTAAGTTAAAAATTCCATCTACGTAGTTTTCTTTCTAAATTAAATTGTAATTGATAAACAGCAAATTCTCTGTATCCTCAGAATTTATTTCAAATTAATCTCTCATATTAACTTCTTTAGAGAAGTTCCAAAAGAGACTTAAAAGTGAAGAGCTGTTCTAACAATTGAATAATACTCTCACATTTTCTTAAATTCAGTATCTATTATAATTAATAATAAAAAACCCAGTCTTGTATAAAGTGAATATTTCTCGAGTTAGAGAGCAGTCTTCCTAAGTGTGACTATCGATGGTGCTAGAAACTGAACTAGGATGAAAAGGTACTAGTTTTTCATATTACTATAGTGCTATGGAATGAATTGACCTAATATTCTTAACAAAACATTCTTTTTCTTCAATATTCAAACGCTAGCTAATGTCTGAAAATGGGATATGATGGAAAGAGGCCACATGTAATAAGCTCTCAGACCAACTGGAACTTTCCTCCCAACATTCAAGCAGCTGAACTGTATCTCCTGAGTTGTTACCATCACTCGGTGATTATTGCCCTTAAATCCCTCAACCTGTGAATGTGGAGTTGAAAGTCTTTCCCTCAATCATGCTAACTTTGCACCTCAAAGGACTCTCTATTAGCTGGCCTGATACATTACTTGTTCCGGGGATGCCCCGTTGTCTTTTCTCTTTCATGCTCATTACCTTCCCCCAAACCAATCTCAGACAGCAAAATAGGGACAGGACAGAGGTAAATAACAGAAAAATAACAACCAGAAAACCTTTAAGGCTATATACTTATAGATAAGAAAGTATAGTAAATAACAGGGCATTCATAACAAGTATAATTATAAAATAGAAAATGAGAAATATATTTGTCCTTTCTTTTCCTTTTATTATCAGTAGTGTCCCCGATAAGACAGGAATGGTCAGTTGAAAAGGTCTTTCTCCTTCCCAAGATACTAGTAATAGAAACATCGTTCTTTTTCTTTCCTACTCACTGACCCCAACTAATGCGGAACTATTACAGGTAATTTTGACTGGAATGACTACATCATAATTATTCAAGGTGAAGAAAAAAGTTAAAATAGAGTATCCAGAAGTATTAATCTAGACAATATAAAATTAGTACCTTTTCACATACTAAACATATAAACTACAAATTTCCATTTGGTCTCTAATTCAGGAGAAGCAAGAAATTGTGATTAAAAAAAACAATAACAACAGTGATGAAAACAGCAGTCACTGATCCAGGATTCAGACTTCTTATATTAATCTCAGGCAAATCAGTTCACCTCTGTGTGCACCTGGGTACTTGGGCAGAGCAGTTTTCTTTCTCTCAAAATGTGGGAGCTGTATTATAATAATCTTTAATAATCTTGAAGATCACTTCCAGTTCCAAGATGACATGTTTCTAAGCTCAGGACATTGTGAGTATCCAAATAACCTGCTGTAAATTAATTTTAAAAAGATATTATTCAGTAGAAATTGTCATTAACACACAACTATGGTTATAATTATTATTATACCAAGTATTCCCTGGAATGAATATCTAAAATTGGTCTTTGTGGTGTCTCTCTTCCTTTGCCTGCCCCCTGGTGGTAATCACAAGAAGTGAATTAGCCAAAAGAACAAATAGAGAGACAGCTTTCCCAACAGGCTTCAACCTTCTTCCAGGATCCTGGGAGTCCTGGAAAATTGTTTTATCTTTCTGTGACTGAAAAGTAGAGAAATTTGGAAGATAATGTGATTTAGGTACAGAACCTACTTAAATATTATAGCAACTTACAGAGAAAATTATATGTGTAAATTTAACAATTAGGAACATTATATGGTTCTATTTCTATCAAAGACTTCCACATTTAAAAGGGGACAATTCTAGAAAGTAACAGAGGAGTGATACAACAGGAGCTTTGGAAAGTTTCCTGGGAAACCACAAGCGCCTCCCAGTCATGGGATTAGGACAAACCAGGGAATTTTTCCTGGGGTATATCATACCACATCTGAAAACTCATGTATAGAAAGAGGTTTTGTGAACACAATTGCCCAAAGTAGGAGATGTCTCTGTAAAGGACTTGTACTATTTAAATATCTTAAGAGTGAAGACATTCTTAAAAGTGAATAATATCCTCCATTCACTATCATCATCATTAATATTATTATTCAAAAGGTGTATACAGTGTATATTCATTTCCTTAGAGCAGAGGTCAGCAAACTACTGCCTGCAGGCCAAATCTAGCCTATTAGCCATTTTTTTTTTAAAGATAGGGACTCGCTATGCTGCCCAGAGTGCAGTAGCTGTTCACAGACACAGTCATAGATCATGGCAGCCTCATGCACCTGGTCTCAAGCTTTCCTTCATGCCTCTGCCCTTGGAGTAGTTGGGACTGCAGACACAGCACTGTGTCCAGCCCCATCTATTTTCTTAAGGCCCCTGAACTCAATAGGGTTTCTACATTTTTTAACGGTGAGAAAAAACAAAAGAAGAAGATTATTTCATGATTCCTCAACGTTGCATGGAATTCAAATATCAGCATGCATGGTGGTTTTTTTTGGAAGACAGCCATGCTCACTCACTGGCATTTTATCTATGGCTGTTTTTGTGTCAGGGAGGCAGAACTGAGCAGTTGTGACCGGGGTTCAGTTCATACCACGAAAGTATGAGAAAAGCAAACATTGACTTCTAAAATGCTTATCTTTTACATACAGATATACTTAGAAAAACACAAGTTCAAGAATGCAAAAACTTCAGATTTTTGGGCAGCACTGGAAGAGGTAAGGAAGAGTATGTCCTCAAATATTTCTTTGTCATATTTACAAATCATTTCCCAATCCTCTTTTTATCTGACTGTTCTATCCTTTTGTTTCCCCTTCTTTGTTAATCGGTTGATCTCCATGTTTTTCAACGATAGGCAAGTGATCTCCCAGTACAAGAAGTGATGGACACGTGGACCGCACAGATGGGTTATCCCGTGCTTACTGTGACTGACGCTCGGAAAATCACACAGAAGCGCTTTCTGTTAGACTCAAGAGCTGATCCTTCCCAGCCACCTTCAGCTCTCGGGTAAGGCTCTGTAATGCATTTCAAAAGAAAAGGAGAAATTTGGCAGAAATACTGTTAATTTGCTTAGATCCTGCTCTTGAGTACATGATAGATGGGTATGAAGGCATCTTGGGAGAACAAAGGAATTCAAAAATAGCTGAGTGATCCCTAGGTTCGAAGTGGTGAACCGCGTGCGTGCGTCCTGTCCTGTTCTTCCCAGAGGTCACTGAAAGTACCAAAAGAAATAAACCCATAAGAGTAAAGGACGTAAAGGGCGATGGGGGTGCAGGCTTCATAGAATTTTGGAAAAAGAAAACAGAAGGAGAAATACTGACAGAACACAAACAAACTGAGGAAGATACAACCAGCTAATAATAAAGGGACTTCCCTGTCCCTAGACAGGCTCTAGGTTCGTCGTCAGCATGAAGAGTGGAGAGCAAGAGTGAGCAGAGCAGCTGAAAATGGGGAAATAATTGGAAGTCTAGACTGAGGACAAATGCAACAGCTGGACTTGCTCCTGCCCCATACTTTCTCCCTACTACCATTCTTTCTCTGTCTAGAGCTTCCAAAAACCTGGCAATGACCTCAGGCAAGAATACAGAGGGGTTTTTTTTTTTTTTTTTTTTTTTTTAAGAAATTGACTGAAATAGTGGAGGAGAGCTGAGGATTTCCATGTGGCTGGTACTCCTGAAGTAAAGCCTTCCTTATTATGACATTTGCAGGATGGGTGGGCTGGACTTGCCAGCCCCCTCCTCATGCATGCACAAAGCTTCCCGTCAGACTTGGTTAGCAGAGAAGACTGTTGCAAAAATACATCTCCTTTCTCAATAACAGAGAGATACAGACAAACCCTCAAGAATAATCAGTTTAGTTCTTTTGTAAAAACTATGAATTGGATACTTAAGGATCATAACGTACATGAAAAAAATCTAGAAGCCTAAAAATTTAAAATCCCATGTGAACAACCAGACAACCAACCAATTAAACAAACAACAGCAACAAAACCCCCCTGACTCGATAAAAAGCATAATTGAGGAAAGAGAAAATACATTTAGGAAATATGTTCAGAGATCACAGATGCTGTTCTACCCATTAACTAAGAGCAGAATGTCTTGAAAAGGACAAACTGAATATAAAAAGAGCTTTGAAAAATTGACTTTTTAGTTGTCAAAATATTAATAGACCACCTAGAAATAAATTTGGGGAATTTTCCAAAAATAAAGGATAAACACACATAGAGCTGGTAAATACCAAAGAGAAGACAAATACGCAAAGTTTAGCACCCAAGGTTTCTAAAAGACTACCAAGGAAAGGAAAACAAAAACGACCAAACGAAAAACCATACCTAGACACAGCCTTGCAAAATTTCTGTAAACAAAGACTCACAAGTTAGCGTGGCACACAGCTTCTCCACAGCAGCCTTGACTGCAAGAAGAGAATGGAGGAATGTCCTCAGAATATGGAAACAAAAAATATTTCCAACCTCTAATTTCAGAGCCAAACTAAACCAAGTATGAAAGTAAAGATATTTGCCGAAATGGAGCCCCAGGAAAGGCTTTCCACATAACTCTTAGAAACTTACTTAAGGCTGCAATCCCAAGTGGGGATGGAGGGCTGAGGGAGAGAGAGAGCGAGAGAGAGAGGGAGAGAGAGAAAGGAAATAGGATAAATCGATCACCAAGTAGAAAGATGTGGGACATGGGGTCAGGAAACAGTGCATCCAACCCAGGAAACCCAGGGAAGGTGATGCTCGTGGTGCTCTATGACTGGGGCAAAGGTGGGCAATGCCCAGGAAAAAGAGACGCTCTCTTCAGTAGATAGCATAGATGAGAGGGTGGAAAACAGTGAGGATTTGCTGAAGGCTCATCAGTTTGGTAAAATATAGGAAAGAGAGTTAGGAAAGTCAAAATTACGAGCTAAACTTACGGAGCAGGTAGGATGATTTTACGCCATTAATAGAGTGTAAGAAAACAGAATCCATTTGACCTTGTCTTGACATTGTCACAAGAAAACAGACCTGACGTAAAGGAGGTGGAAGACAGAGAAAAGGCAGAAGAAAGGGCCAAGGTACTAATTCAGTGGTGCAGGGAAGCCCCCTTTGCACCCCCTCAGGACATCCTGTTGTCTGAGGCTTCATGTTGTAGTTTGAGTTGGTTGTGATGGGAGGGGTATTACACGGAAGTGGACAAACACTACATTTTGCCCTCTGAGAACTGGCTGTTCAGCATTTGCCAACACTCCAGTGGATATCCTCATTTGACACTCAGGAGAACAGGAAGGCTAAACTTTAAAAAGGGACAAATGGCATCGTGAGTCTATTATTTAGAGGTACAATTGCAACCTATGGAAAATCTAAATTTTATTTTATTAAATATTATGGTTAAAAAGGGAAGAGAAGAGAAAGTGATATAAGTGAGCTCATCACTGTCTTTCATGGGCATGTTAATAAATATCGTCTAAATAAAACAACAGAGGAGTTTGGAGTTAGACTACAAAAGCACTAAAACCAGATCACTGAGCAGGGAGTGCTTCTGAGGGAAGGGCTGGTCTGCGGGAGGGTGAGGAGGACGAGGGCAGCTTTCAACACCAGCCTCTCTGGTTTTTGATTAATGGTGAATGTATCCACAAGTTACAAAAATTTAAACATTTAGACAGCACCTAGTAACTTAATCAAATTCTTTCCCATTTATAAGAAACTTATAAATGTAATCAAATTCTTCTAAATACCACTAGTTACAGTTCTATTAAATTAATACCTAAACCCCTACAAAGCAGATTTAGAAGTCTAATTTAAATTTTTTGTCCTATATATCTTTATAAATCTAACTAATTAAAACTCAGATATAGGGGCGGCGCCCATAGCTCAGTGGATAGGGTGCCGGCCACGTACATAGAGGCTGGCGGGTTCGAGCCTGGCTCGGGCCTGCTAGTAAACAATGACAATTGCAACAAAAAAAAATAGCTGGGTGTTGTGGTGGGTGCCTGTAGTCCCAGCTACTTGGGAGGCTGAGGAAGGGGAATCACTTGGGCCCAAGCATTTGAGGTCACTGTGAGCAGTGATGCTATGGCATTCTTCCAAGGGTGACAGCTTGAGACTCTGTCTTGGAAAAAAAAAAAAAAAGAAAAAGAACAACAAACTCGGATATAGTATGTCACATTTCTTAGACATTTTTATTATATTAAAATCAAATCCTTTTTAAAACAAGACTTTTCTAGACATTTAAACATGGTTACTGAGTTAAGATTTTCTTTTAAGTATTTCAAGTAATATTATAAATCTAATATGTCATTTTCTTCAATTTGCCAGATTTTTAAAAATGTCTTAAATATTGTAAAAGCTGACAAAGTATGCCCAACACAGCTAATGGTTGGGAGGGTGAATACTTATATACTTATACTTATATGAATACAACTTACACAACAGTCTTTAGTATACGTACTATAACATTTTTCATAACATCATAGTTATTTTTTGATAGGTCAACTTACACAACAGTCTTTAGTATATGTACTATAACATTTTTCATAACATCATAGTTATTTTTTGATAGGCCTCTGGGGTACCAGCCCCTCCTAGTTGAAGGAAACAAAACCAGAATCTCGGGACTTCAGCCTGGGAAGCTGAATGTTCCACTCCGGGATGTCATCCCAGCTGAGCCCTCCCAGATTGGACCCTGGCCAATGGAAACACAGTGCATCCCTGATTTGCAGGGCACTGTTTTAAATTTACTCCTCCCCCATTTTTATTGTCCCTTCTTTCAACTTTTAAGACCTGTTCTAGGTAGAGAGAATTTTGTGCCCATCCCCACTCAGGTGCCCTTCAATCTCCACTGCCCAGTCTCACTGAAGAGACCCTTTGCTCTCTTGACCCCTCTTGACAATTTCATTGACATTATTCTATAATTACATATATAAATTATTGCAAGATCTATTATTCACTAGCAATTAGAATAACGTAAGGAAGGAGAATTATAGGATGAGAAGGTGTTTCAGAAATTGCTTAGTAACTATAAGTTGGTTCCTTTTTAGTTACTGTTTTGCGTTCTAGCAGATGAGATTTGTGAACTTTAATCCTGCTAGAACCTTTGGACATAAAAATTTAAAAAGACTTCTTTCTCATGAGACAAAGTTCCACTGGGAAAGTTTCACAGTCATTTGTGTCTGCTGATTTGGTAGGGTCCTGGGAGACTTTCTTTCCTGAAGATGTGATATTAAAAGTGAGCACATTGCTATGGGGGGACTGACCACTTGGGATGCTCAAAACAGAAGCTACAACAAGCACAAAGGCCCCAACGTTACAAGGAACCTTGTACACATGGCATACAATACTTAATGAGTATTTAGAAAGTGGGCCCTATTTTAAATACTTCAGATATATTTCATTTTATAAGAGTTGAGGAAATTGATACGAGTATGACTAACTTGTTCAAGGTCACACAGAGTGTAAATGATGGAGGGTTGCGTTGAACCCAGGCAATCTGGCTCCAAGAGACTGGAGAGCAGAGGGTGCCAGGGAAGAGTGGTGGGAGGTGAAGGTGGAGAGGAGGGTAGTGACCAGCTGTGCAGAGCATGTTAAAGATTTTGGACAACAGTGATGATTTTAAGGAGATGATTGGCAGGATCACATTTACATTGTCCAAAGTTCCTCTGTGGCTGCACAGTGGAGAACAGAGCATCAGTAAGATGGTAGCAGAGGGACCAGTTAAGACGGTATCGCAGCAAACAACCCACGTGACAGCGGCTGGAAAGGATGAGCCTGGACTTGGACAGTGGCCCTGGCCTGCAAATGTTCCAAAGATTTGGTTGAGCTAACACTTCTAATTAAAGAATGAACAGTGTGCAAGGAATTCAATGAGGTGAATTGGCAGAGAACGATCTCCTCTTAGAATATTGTTCTCATCTTGTGCTGTAGTGGTCACAGCCACGGTTCTAGAGAACTGAAAGATCTTTGCAGACACCTTTATGAAAACAGACTCCATGAGGGAGGTGACAGAACCTGTTTTCTGGCTTACAATTCAGCGCTTGGGGAAGTAAGCCACAATAACAGCACACTTGGGTGTTTCCAAAAATTACAATTGTCAAAGTACTTTACTGTTCAAGGTATCAGAGAATGAAGAGCACTCAGAATTATTAAATTGGCTACTTCCAGGATGCTGCCTGGTGCCTAAGCTGGAGAAGGATTGAGAAAGCCAGTCGTGCTCACCTTGTTGAGGCCCATTTCCAGCCTCTCTGCCTGGAAACGTCAGGTACTCAGCCCTCTCACAGTAAATGAAAGTCAGAGAGACTGGGTATCTTGCTGTCATTCGAGTTCTGAAAATTAGCAGGTTACGCCCAACCAAAGGAAACTTCGAGTGCCCTAGGCCAAGGGAAGTTCACTCAGGGCGGGTTTCCATGTGCTGGTTTTCCTTCTCTTTATTTTAGAAAGGAAAGATTATGACGTGGAAAACTTCTTTGTTTCTTTGTGGAAAACTTTCTTCTCCATGTTTCATAAATTAAAATACAGATCTGATTTGTCTTCAGGTGATAATTCAATTACCAAAATCAACACCTTGCTGATTTTTAAAATAGTTCTATCAACAATATAAGCTGTTTCTTTTAAAGTCACTCTTTTATGTTCTAGCAAATTAAGTAACTATTTTTAATATTGCTAGAGCCTTGGGATAGTAAAATCTAAAAACAATTCTCTGTTGCAAAACAAGCTTCCACTGGGAGAGTTGCCCAGTAATTGTTCCCTCCTGTCACACATATCCACTGATTTATTAAGCCAAAGACGGTCTACACGTTCTTTTAAACCAATGAGATGAGATTGGATTTTTTTTTAACTACTCCCAGGTTATACATTCCTTTCCACACAAGCAAAGAAATTTATTACCAAGTGAACTAAATATATCAACAGCTATTAAATCACTTATTATTATACTAAATCATCATGACTTAGAATATAGAACTATACTGACATGTGTATTTTTAGTTTTCATTTTAATTTTATATAGATTCACAAATGCATGATTTTTAGCAATCATTTATGATAAAGTCAATATATTTTCCCCATTTTTATTTATTTTTTTATTTTATTTTATTTTTTTGAGATAGAGTCTCACTATGTCATCCTCAGTAGAGTGCTATGGTGTCACAGCTCAAAGCAACCTCAAACTCTTAGGCTTAAGCAATTCTCTTGCCTCAGCTTTCCAAGTAGCTGGGACTACAGGCACTCACCACAATGCCTGGCTATTTTTTTTGTTGCAGTTGTCATTGTTGTTTAGCTGGTCCAGGCCAGATTCGAACCTGCCCACCTTGGTGTATGTGGCTGGTGCCGTAACCACTGTGCTACAAGCGCTGAGCCTTCTCCATTTTTATTAAAAGGAAGTTACATAAGCCTAGGAAAAGAAACTAGAAAATATGTTTTTTCTTGTTGAGAACATTTGTTAAAAATCAATTAGAAAGAGAAAGAAACATTACAGAAAAAGAGATGCTTTGTATTTTCACTTTATCAAAAAATCCATTCCTAATCAATGCCTTTATGCACCTAGAAAGGAATCGGTGTTTTCTCCAACCCTGATGTTCATCTACTCTATATTCAGAGGATGTATTCCTATTTGGTAGACAATGTGGTTGGTTAAGTTATACAACGAATTGAACAGTCTCCTTTGAATATTTTCTCACTATTGAAATAATCCAAGATTAAAGAATTCTTACTAGTTAGAACCTTTTTATAATTCAAATGGCCCACCCCATGTAAATCATTGGTTTAATACCATGGCCTCAGCTGTCTCTTAGAAATGGGCCAATTCTACATCTCCCTCAGGAGAGCTCTCCCATTTGGCAAGTGCCTTTGACGGTACACTCTATGCGGATGGGACGAAGAATAGGGGGGGATGTGCCATCTTGGGGAAATCAAAGTCAGTTTTTGTAGAGAAAATTAGATTTTGTAGTTTCCTTTTTTTTTTCCTGGGTAGAATGCTGCAGTGTCATAGCTCACCGTGACCTCAAACTCTTGGGCTCAAGGGACTCTCTTGCCTCAGCCTCCCAAGTAGCTGGAACTACCGGCACAACCACGATACCTGGCTAGTTTATCTACTTTCGGTAGAGACAGGATCTCACTCTTGCTCAGGCTGGTCTCCAACTCCTGAGCTCGGATAAATTAATCCATGTGCCTCAGCTTCCCAGAGTGCTAGGAGTGCAGGTGTGAACCACCAGCCTGGCCAGACTGGCTGTATTTTATACTGCAAGAGCCTGTTATAGGTAATGAATTATACCTCTGAAAAGGAATTCTAGTAATCCTGAATTTGAGATACCATAAAAGAGACTTTATCATTTTATTTATATAATTTCTATTTCTTAACATGTTATACCCCCAAATCTGTTATTTTATTAAATTTAGATAAAATTAAATTAGATCCCATGATTCTAAAAGTAACAAAATTATCTAAACTCAACCTTCTGTCATTTTCATCCTATGGTACTTCTAAAGACCTCAGAGCAGTATTTTTGGGCACGACCTTAGTAACGCACCTGCCCACTTTTACTCACCGTGTGGTCCTAGAGACCGTGTTTTAGACGGAATGAACTCCTGACCGTGCATCAGGGGCCCCAGACACTGCTGGTCTGTTGTTTCCAGTCAGGGTGGTGCTGGGGGAAGATGAAAAAGAATGAAACGTTAGTTTGCGTGGCAGCACCAATCGGCAGGGCAGTGAAAAGAGTGAAGTGTGCAGGAAGGATGCGACTCTTCAAAAACGCTTTTGTTAGTCTTCTGAGAAGCTGCATTTGGCTCTTAGAAAGAAGAACCTGAGGTGACTGAGCCTGTGAAAGTGAGTGGCTGGGAAGTGTTTCTGGGAGAGATGGGCAAGGGGGCAGGGAGTGGGGCAGGCAAGGGGGGGAACCCCCCTCCCTGGAAAGGTGCGTGTGAGGCAGGTCCTCTGGAGAGGTTAACTTGGGCTCAGTCCTTCAGGGAAGTCCTGGAGCCCGTGCAGCTCCTGTTTCAGAGGGGCCTGATGGGGGAGGCAAGGAACATTCTGACGGCCACCAGTCCTCGCTCGGCCACACGCAGGAGGATGGAGATTCCCAGGGACTTCTGACTGTCCTTGCTCAGACAGGCTGAGGACAGTCCTCTGACAGAGACCAGGGACTCCGGGTGGCTGGGAGGGAAAGTACACTGGGCTCCAGGAGTACAAAAATGACAAAGGGATTCAAGGAGATAGGGTGAAGCACCGACAGTGCCGTACAGGACCCCAGAGACGATTATGGTTTTATGGGTCGTAGACAAAACATTCCACTCCAATAAATACCCCATGGGAGCTCATGCAAAACTCAATCCTGTAAAACCCTTCACTGGTTATAAAGCAAGACATTACTTCTTTTCCGTAGAAAAAACCAAAAATATATTCTTCTTGAATGACATATTTTATTTTATCTTGAAAAGGAGAAACATCTTCCTCAATTCCCTGTTGTTAGGAAATTAAGTCCTGACAAACCAACGTGGAGTTCAGATCTAAACTATCCAGCAGTACATAGATCTGTCTTCTCTCTCAGTCCGAATTTCCTGATTTGAAATGATATGAGAACAAGCTGTCGAAAAGACATTGGCGAACTCTTTCAGGAGACATTAAGGCTGAAATGTTAAGTGTATATATGTGTTAAATCAAAGCACAGAGTTAACCCCTCCCACCCCTACCGTTCACTAAGGAAATACTAAGTAGCTGAAGAGAACCACCACCTTGAACTTGCCCACCTGATGGTTTTTCTCTTGCACCACGCCAGTTCCCATGATTCTAAATAGGAGATACTTAGAGAAGCGCGTGAGAAGCTTTGGGGGTGGGAGTGCTGGTATCATTTCGACATAATTTCTAAAATGTGTTATTGCCATCACAGAGTTTCACAGACTGTCTTCTGGATTCGAAAAACGTGTGTTCCTTGACAGAAGCTGTAGCACGTTAGAGTGTGTGTGAATGCTCACTATTATAAAACGATGTGTTGTGTTTGTCTAATTTGTGTAATAACTTTACTTCAAACCTTCAAGGAATTTTATCGAAATAATAGTCGTCATCCTTAGATAATCTTTGAGAGCATTTTTTACATTTTATAAATGAAATTGAAAGCAGTGACACAGCTTATCTTCATCACTAAAGACGTAGTATTGTATTATCTGTATTCATTGTATATTACACACTGAATAACCACTTATAAGGAAAATTGGCTTTTATATTGTTTTTTCATTATTTTTACTTCGGACATTTTTATCTTTTACTGATCAAAGTTAATTTTTTCTTTTTCAAAAATTTTAGTTACACATGGAATATTCCAGTTAAATGGACTGAAGATAATTTGCCAAATACTAAACTCTACAATAGGTCAGAAGAAGGAGGTAATTTTTATCACTTGATTGATGTCTTCTTTGAATTATGTACTGCATTAAACCAATGTAAGTGTAAAGAAGCGGTAATAGAGCTGAAACCTATACACATTTCAACTAAAAGAGACCTCTTCAATAATTTATTGATGATTGCAAATCGTTATCTACGAAGAGAACTTCTCTATCTTGAGAGATTCTTTTCAGTGACTTCCTGTAATTGACCCAGTAGGAAATAGCCATATACAAAGGAGAAGGGTCACATACTCAGCCACTGAAAGATTAATGCATACATTTTCTTTATTCCTTTCCTTCCCCTCTCTACCTCTCCCTCCCTTTCTTACTTTCCTCCCTTTTTCTCCTCCTACCATCCTCCTTTCTTTTTTATTTTTCTTTTCATCAGATAACTAAGCCATTGAATTTCTCATACTGTTAGGTGACAGGTCTGGGTTTAAAAAAATTGTCTTATTAAATTAGAGCAATGTTTTTTGTTTTGAAATATATTTCTGTTGGTCCAGTTTTTCCTTACATGGAAGATTTTGGAGTTGTATAAAAACAAGGAGACCTTATTACAGACCTCCAAAATTCCCGAAAAAATAATAAATAAGGCAGATTTTAGCAGCAATCCCAGAAGAATCCTGCTTTTTGTAGCTTTACCATTGTACTTGTTTCAAAACCATTTCTTATCTAAGACAAACTAGACTCTTCTTCCCCCATCCCCTGAGGACTCAGTCTCAGACAGCATTTGGGATAGACTTTCATCTCTGTCTTCCTGAGGATAACAGGATAAAACCCATCCTTTATTTACATATGCTTAATTGCTCCCAGAAAATATTCTAAAATATTGATTAGTTATGATTTCTCCTGGGAAGTAAATTTTTAACCTGTTTCCAGTATATTGTTTTTTCAAAAAACAGTGTTATTGGCTTGGCATCCATAACACAGTGGTTATGGTGCTGGCCATATGCACCAAGGCTGGCGGGTTTGAACCCGGCCTGGGCCAGCTAAACAACAATGACAACTGCAACAAAAAAAAAATAGCCAGGCATTGTGGCGGGCGCCTGTACTCCCAGCTACTTGGGAGGCTGAGGCAAGAGAATCCCTTAAGCCTAAGAGTTTGAGGTTGCTGTGAGCTGTGACACCACAGCACTCTACTGAGGGCGACAGTGAGACTCTGTCTCAAAAAGAAAAAAAAATGACAGTGTTATTGAGATATAATTTATATACCATGAAATTCACTCCTTTAAAGTGTACAATCCAATGGGCTTTAGTATATTCACAGATATGTGTAATCATCACACAGTTAATTTTAGAGTATTTTCATCATTTCAAAATGAAACACTGGCTCTAACTTGTCTGTCCTCCCATACCTCCAGCCCTAAGCAACCTCTAATCTACTTTCTGCCTCTATCGATTTGCCTGTTCTAAACATTTCACGTAAATGATATGATATGTGTATTTTGTGACATCTTTTCAATTAGTGTATGGGCCAAGGTCTGTTCATATTATAGCATGTATCGTTACTTTATTCCTTTTTATTGCCAAATTATATTCCATAATATCGGTTTACTATCTTCCCTTTATCCATTTATCACTTTATGGCTCTTTGGATCATTTTTACCTTTTGTCTATTGTGGATAATGCTACCGTAAACATTTGTGTGCAACTTTTTCTGTGGATCCAGTCAATTCCTTCCATCTTTTGGACTTTTTTGGTTTGTTTTCTTTCACTTTTATCATAAACTATTTCACGATTTTTACTTATACTATAAACTCTATCAGCTTTGCTATTATGGAGATAGACTTCTTTACTACAATAAATTTTTCTCTTGCTCATTTCTGTTAATAATAAGTTAACATTATGGTAAATAATTCCAAAACTTTCCAGAATTCCCAGGTCAATGCCATTTTGTCTTAGCATTTTATACATGTCTGTGTTGCGTTTGAGTACCAAGCTCTTCCTTCTGTGGTCTGTCTTCTGACAATTTTCATGCTCATAGTATCTCTGCCAAAGGAAAACGGAGAAGACAGAACGACACTTTTAAAAATGTATAATAGCCCTGATAAAAGGCATAATAAGAAGGTTTGGACTCCGCTGGGAGGTTTTCAGTGGCTTTGATTTAACCACTGCTGCATATTTTCCTCATTGGTCACCATACTTAGTGAGGGTTAGAAGAATGTCTCGGCAGCTGCAAGATTTGCTGTTTACAAATTTGAGAGCATGAATAATTCATCTCCCTAGCACAATTTACCCAGCATTTTCATGAAATGAGATTTCCATACAAGTGAGTTTTTCAAATAACTAAAGCTTACTCCAGTGCTTTGTAAAATAAATTTCAAGATTCACAATAAACATTGTTCTGCTATGTCTTATATCCTTCTTAGATAGAAGCTTTAGATTAATAAATGTAATCCTTAATTAATTAATTAATTCTTTACTTATATGCAGACACAGAGGTAGGCATGGAGCTAGTGCTGGGGGGAAAAAGTCCAATCTTAACTCTTGTGTAGATGATTGTGTAGGGACGGCGCAGCAGGCAGGTGTGATCCTGGGTCCTACCGCCTGTGTGGGACGTGAAGGACGCTCACGGGAGGGGCACCAGCCCAGATTTGGAAGTTCAGGAAAGGTTACTAAAAAAAGAACATTTAGGCTGAGCTTTCTGAGTAAAGGCAGAGTGTAAATGGCTGACAGGGTTAATCTAGTATAGAGGGGCCATGCACTCAGGACAGAGTGTGAAATGGAGAGCAGGGAGCGCCCACTGCCCCTCTATCCCTCTGCATTACACTTGACACCTTTTTTGTCCTAACTGTTGACTTATCCCTGTCTCTCCTCCCCCCAGAATATTCCTGGAGGAAATGGAGCATACTCATTTTTGCTCTGTGTCTCCAGCATGCACCTACTGATTGTTTGTTGAATGAATGAATGAGTACACAAATGAAGGAGAGGGTCTGATGTTCACAGAGCTGTGATGACAGACCTGCCTTTATTTGAAACTTCAGAATCACGGCTGGCCACTTAGCCAGGAGCCAAGTAGACATCTTTTCCTACTTCAAAGTGCCTGCTCCAATTTTAGGCCATGCGATACGTCCCTGTTTCCTGTTTGAGGACATCTTCAGCTCTTAGCTCAGAGCACAGATGACGAACATGTCCTGAGCGTGCGGAATGGGCAGCCAGCTCATGTTACCAGTCCTGCCCCCGTTCTCTTGGTTTCTTTGATGATTCATCAGTTAGAAATTCCCCAGGCAACAGTGGGACTTCCCCCAAGGTCTTTTACTTACATCGGTATTGTGCACAATATTTTAAGCATTCAGTCAAAAAATGAAACATGTAATTTCTAGCAAAAGAAGAGGACTTCTACCACAAATCCTTTTCCAGCTATTTCACCCTACTCCAAGAAACCTCTCCATTCACCAACTAGGCCAGTGGTTCTCAACCTTCCTAATGCCAGGACCCTTTAATACACAGTTCCTCATGTTGTGGTGACCCCCAACCATAAATTATTTTCGTTGCTACTTCATAACTGTAATTTTGCTACTGTTATGAATCGTAGTGTAAATATCTGTTATGCAGGATGGTCTTAGGTGACCCCTGTGAAAGGGCCGTTCGACCTCCAAAGGGGTCGTGACCCACAGGTTGAGCACCGCTAGTATATTTTATGCTGTCAGTTTCACCAGTCCTCATTCCTAGTATTATTACTTTATATTTTAAACAAAATCATTGTTATTTAAGTTTCATATGCTCTGTCTTCTTTTTTTCAACTAAATTACAAGCTCTTTTGTGATACAAATTGCACATATTTATTGTCCCCTATTCATCTTATTACAAATAGGGTGTTATACTATATATCCTAGGAGTTTAGGAAGTCCTTATTAGAGAAGAATTTGCTTGCCTTAGACTTCTGTACTTGTAGAGGTCGCCTGTGTATATTTCAGTCATATCTCTCTCTTTAGTATCAGCTTATGTTGGTTATTGTCATTGCATCTGTGATTAGTAGCATACCACCTTTTGGCTTTTAATTTGCTGCTTTCTAATGTTTAGAAGGTGATATGAAATCAGGTAACCAATCTTGCTAAAACATTGTATTTTAAAATAGACATTTCTAAACTCATAGAGCCTGGCTGTGTGACAACTGTTCCCATAGTTCTGACTTCCAAATATGAGGGTGTACTCTGGGTGGTTTAGACTATCTAGTCTATCTGGTTTCTGATTATCATAGAAAAATCTATTATAGTTATACTTAAACATTTAATGCCAAAATCATGAGGAGTATATACTTTTGTACTTGACCACAAAAAAGGAAGGATTCTATTTGTTTTTTCAAGCTAAGCCTCATGGAATGCTCAAATTTTGATTGGGACTATGGATTCAGTGTTGTTGGTTCGTGAGCTCAACCAAGTCTTGGAAGAACTGTTCACTAAACCAAACATACAAGAGATTAACCAAGAATACTAGTTTGTCAATTTATACAGATAAAATATACTGGCCTAGTGAATCAGAATACTCATGCCAGAGAATTAGTTATGTATATCTCTTCCCAAGAAGAAAGTTTACTTAGTAAGAATTAGGAAAGAGTTAAGGTAGACGAATAGATTTAGAGATGTTGTGATAACTTGGTATACTGCATGAGCCGAGTGAGTTTAATTATTGTATTTAGGAACCATCAATAATTGCTTGATACAATAATTGATTTTTATTCATGCAACAGGCCAAGGGAGGCATTCCGGACCTGCCATCTCTCCTAGTTGGCTCTCTACCAATGATGACTTAGAAACCCTGCCTTCTTTTTTGTGGCTCTACCACAAAAGATTTCTTTGCATCTGGCCCAAAGTCGGGGGTCAGACAACGGAGGGACCAGGCATAAACATGCTTTGAAATGAGGCATTGACTTCTCCTTTCTAGCAATAAAATCCTAGAAGATCATCTTTCAGTAGAAGGCTGTTGGTCTACATTGAAAATTTGTTGTTTGGGGACACCACCTTCGTGGATGATCTTAGCTAGATCTCTGATTAACTTGCTGCTTCAACTCGTACTTTTGTGTTATGGAGACGTCTTCCTTCTGTAAACCACATGAACCAACCTCTGCTAGCTTCCAAATTTTCTCCTGAAGTTTCCTTATCTATCTCAGCCTTTCTATAATTGGATAGTTAGGGCCTTGCTCAGGATTGGGTCTACTTTTCTATCTAGTCCATTAAAATTTTCTCTATATACAGGGTGTCTCGCTTTTCTATCCAGTCCATTTTTTAGGGTGTCTCTTTTCTATCCACCCATTTTCTAGGGTGTCTCTTACTTTTCTATCCAGTCCATTAAAATTTTCTCAGCAATAGGGTGTCTCGCTTTCTTATCATTTGTGTGTTCACTGACATAGCACTTTAAATTTTTTTTTTTTTTTGCTGTTTTTGGCTGGTGCCAGGCTTGAATCCTCCACCTCTGGCGTATGAGGCTGGCGCCCTACTCCTTTGAGACACAGGTGCGGCCCAGCACTTTTACATTTTTTCAAGAACTTTTTCTTTGCATTCAGACTTAGCTAACTGGCACAAGAGACCTCTCTTTCCGCTTGTCTTGGCTTTCCACGTGCCTTGCTCACTAAGCTTAAACATTTCTAGCCTTTGATTTAAAGTTAGACAGATGTGACTCTTTATTTCCCTTTAACACTTAGAGGTCATTGTAGAGTTGGTTATTAATTGGATTAGTTTCAATACTGTTGTGTCTCAAAGAAGAGGGAGGCCTCAGGAGAGGAAGAAAGACAGAGGAAGGACCCGTTGTTGGAGGAGTCAGAACACACCCCACACTGATCGGTTACGTTCACTATCTTACTGGATGTGGTTCATGGGACAATTTCAATTAATACACAACATCAAAGATAGATGCCAACAATTTCAATAATACCCAACATCAAAGATAGCTGGCTGTAGATCTTTACAACAAATACAATAATACTCAAAAAGCTTGAAATACTGTGGAATTACCAAAATGTGACATAGAGACACAAAGTGAGTACATGCTGTTAGAAAAATGGCGTTGATAGAGTTGACCTTGACACCGGGTCGCCACATTTGTAAAATGCAGTATTTGCAATGCACGATACAGTAGAGTGCACCAAGATGAGGTATGGCTGCCCCAGAGGATCCCGTAGGCCACTTGCTGAGATTTAGAAGGAATCCTATCATTAGTACTAATACAATCATGAATACTTGCTTGAATGGGTACTTTGTTGAAAAACGTTACCACAAATGGATAACTAATCCATTTTATAATGGATCATATTAGCTTTAGTTTCAGAGATTAAAATTTTCTTTCTTGACCCCACATTCTGATAATGTAGCCTACTTGATATTTTTAGCTCTTTAAGTCTGCTTTGAGTGTCATTAATCAAAAAGTACTACTTTTGTATCATGCAGCTATTTTACTATTAAGGGACACCTGAAATTTAATAAGATGTAAATTTGTGTCATTTTGCACTGAGAAATAACTTGCTTAAAGGATTAGTGCCACACAGCGTTTATATCATCAAAGAAAAATGTTTTATTCTCTCAGACTCTCAGGCTATCACAAGCTGTCTACTTATCTAAAGTTTGTTATAATTATTTATATGAGGTAGTTACATAAAAGAACCATCACACGTGCTCTTACTGCAATCTACAGAGTGGAAACTAAAGAGCACCTGTATGAAATTTTGAAAATGTAATTGTCACTTTTCTCTATCATTTAGACATAGAATAAAAGAAAAAATAAATAAGAATTTTCTGGAAAGAGCCTTTACCCAGAAATAATTAATTCAATACTGTTATTCATAGAACCAGTAAGAAACCGAACAAAACAATTTATAAGTTGAGTCATGCGGTATTATGTGGCCATTTAAACTTACACTTCCGAATATATAAAATGAAATTCCAAGGAGTTTGCAATATAATTTCAAATGAAATAAGACTACTAATCAAGAAAAGACTAGGGTCCAATTATGTGTGGAATATATAGAAAATACATACCCACATGAATGCATAGAGACGATAAAATCATGTTAACTGTACTGGGTAATTTTTATACTCTTTTTTTTTGTATTTTCTAAGTGTCCATAAAAATATATACTATTGTTATAATCAGAAGAAAACTAATAGTAAGTGGAGAAACAGAAGGAAACACATATTCCTACCTGCCACTGGGTATAGGCATCATTTTAGTTCTACTCACTTCATTATGTAACTAAACAACCCAACAGCATTTTGCTGTTGACAACTGTTCTGAATGAAGTCCTTCACTACTGACTTCCTGGATCTCGACTTCCTCCTCCATAAAGTGAGAAAAATCATAGTAACTCTGGACAGGCTTAACTAGGTACATATAAAGCACACTAAAATATGGCAGTATTTAGGTGCATTGCCAGGAACTTCTCCGAGTTATTTATATTTGCTTTGCTATTTATAGAATTGGCACCATATCCTTGTTCATAATAATGGGGATAGCTACCATCTGTTGGACATAGGACACATAACTGTGTGACCAACACTTTACTTATTTTATCTTCTTTAATCTTCACAACAACCCCTGTGAGGGATTTTTATCCCTACTTCTCTTGTGAACTGGGACACAGAGGGGTCAAGTGATTTGGCCAAGGTTACACAGCTAGTAAGTCACAGAGCAATGATTTTATTCTAAAGTTCATGCTCTTTCTCCCTTAACATATGGCTTTACCCTTAACAAACGAGTGTCCCCCGATACAAACATTCAAAGTGTATGGTTGCCAGAAGATTAACTTCCTTTCAACAACTTGTCCATGGGAGAATGACAAAGAAAGATAAATACTACATGGTGAGGTAAGGGTTTATAATTTGTCAAGCACCAACTCTGAAAGTTTCTAAAGAAACTTATTGTCTCGTTGAAGGGCTTACTCATATATTATGAAAAACTACTGTGTCCTGGATAGCTTCCAGACCTTGCAAACACTTCCAAAATTTAAATCATCTTTCCTCCCCAACTGATTCACCTTCCTCTGTTCTGTAATGGCAGTCCCATTATTCACCCAATCATGCAATCCATTTTCCCCTTCTCTAACTGTCCACATCACTCCAGCAAAAGGGTTGTGTGGATTCTACCTGATATGTCTCTTGAATACATCACCTCCTTTCTGTTTTCATCTTTTCCATGTGAGTGCTGGCTCTTTTCCTCTCTTGCCCTAGATTATTACAGCAAACACTAAACTCTTACCTCTAGAATCTCCTCCAAAATATCTCCCATAACACTATCAAAACTTTCTGTCTAAGAAAATAAATCTTTCTAGAAAACAGACTTGAGCATGTTACTCAGAAAACGAGTTCCTTAACGTGGTATGGCGCTTCATCCTGAAGCCAGGGCTTTTATTTCTATTCTCATCTGCTCTTTTACAATATCACACCCTAAATTGTCATGACATTAAACTATTTGAAATTCCTCAAATGGACTCAGTGTCCCTATACCATAATTTAAATTGAATTAATGTATTGTCTATTTTCAACAAAAGAGAATCTGAATTGAAAAGTATAGGAGTAATGCTAACAAACGGGAGTCAGGTCAGAGCATAGCTGTTATTTTAAGTGGGTATTTTGTACCTAAAACATAAGTCTGTTCCTTCAGTGCTGGGCTTCTAAAATATGTATATACTAGAGCCCTACATAAATATTGAATGCTGCTTTAGAGAAAAAGTTAATTTGTAAATCTATTGATGAAAAAGCATTGATGTAACCAATAGAAATAAGGAAGTAGACGACTTTACAAAGGTAAATAAATTGGAAGAGTTAAGTATGAAAAGGATTACAAAGTCAAGAATGTTGCATTTGGGTTTCAGCTCTACTGCCACACATGTTAAAAGTGTTACTGATTCTCAGTCTATTATTATGCTTAGCAATAGCCCTTTTCATCAACTTCCATGTTGATTTTAATAAACAAAGTACTTTAAGTGTTTATATTTTTATCCCCTTCCCAGGCTGCCTCTTTGAATATGCTTTGTGTAATTAATCCATTCTGTTTAGGAATATATAGACTACTCCTGAAGGCATGGATTTCTCTGTCTTTAGGCATTGTATGTTTTCTTTTATTGAGGGATTGACAAACACAAAATAATTTCACCCATTTGGCAAGCTTCTTCCATTAAGAAGTCCAAGACGCAAATTATAAGACGTTTCTTTGTATTATTTCTTTTTTAGCTCACTCAGTAAAGTTACAGTGACATACTAAAGTTAGGCAAAACTAAGTAAGAATTAGCTTTGGGGCTTTGGATCCAAATCAAACTAGACTCCTTGAGCTAGTATTTCTTTTCTCTTCTTGTCTTGTCTTGTCTTTTTTTTTCCTCTCTAGGTCTAATTTCTCTGTGTTTATAGTACATGCAAACATGTTTCTCATTAGTATTTATTTACTACCACAGGAATCACTTTGAACTCTTCTAATCCTAGTGGAAATGCTTTTCTCAAAATAAACCCAGATCATATTGGGTTTTATCGTGTAAATTATGAAGTACCAATTTGGAACCAGATAGCCGGAGATCTTTCCTTGAACCACACGGTAAGAGATAGCAACGGTTGGGAATTGTTTTATTTTTGTTCTAAGAACAGCGTCTTCGTGATATTAATTTTTTTCAAAATGCTTTGCTTTAAGATTCATGTTTCTTACTGCTCCTTTTCAGAATTTTTCTTGTTTCTTATCTCTCTTTAGCAGAGTTTTTCTTCTGCTGACCGTGCAAGTCTTATTGATAATGCCTTTGCCTTGGCAAGGTAAGTTCTGGAATGAGACTAGATTACTGAATCTAGTCTGTGGCTTCTGTCATAAGTATTTTTTTTAATGAGTGAAAACGTTGAAGTATTAATCAATTTTAGCTTAAAATATCCAAAATACTGTTATTTTTAACTCTCTTTTTAGAAGTTCCTATGAGCTTCATAGTCAAAATACCAATATTAAACCTTAATGTACACACAAAAAGTACCTACCCTATTGACTCTGAGTATGGGTTGCCTATTTCAGAGTATTTGGCTTAATTAGGAGTGAAATTTACAAATGCTCAAAAGTGCGCCTTCTCAATTTGATTTAATAAAAAGACAAAAAAAGGTATTTCATTAATTTAGTTCTTTGAGTTCAAGCCCAAGCTAAGATTTTTATGGCTGAAATTGTCAAATCTTGTTAAGGTTTTGGGGGTAAGAAGAATGAGCCATGGTGCTCTAGGATTGATCAGAATGAAGGTACCATTCAGGAAATTTGACTTTTCTTATAGGCTGATGTGAACTTGCACTTGGGGAAGATAATCAGCATCGATTGGGGGAAATGAGAAGTAGTATCCATGGTACCTTTTAGTTTCTCTGTCATGTAGTTCAATGCCCGTAATTCAACAAGCATTTAACAAGTTTCTGGTACTTTTCAGGAGCTGGGAACATGGCTAATTTCATTTCTCTGACTTTGTGGTGGCTTCATTCTAGATAAGAGCAATGGACTGAGAATGAGTAGCCTCCTAGGATGCCTATACGAAGGGCCCTTGATTTCCCCATAATATTATATTATCATTGCTTATTAATTGTCCATTTTACTCATTAAACTGTAAATACCATGAGGGTAGGAACTCCAACCCATCTGTGACTCTGTGTGGTCAGTAATAGTTGATGCTCAATAAATGATGATTAACTAGGTAACTGGAAGAATAGTTTAATAGTACTAAAGGCATGGGGGAACTATTTTACAAAGACTTCTTAGATAGCATATTGGAAGTCAAAAAACCTTCTTGACATTTTTTAAGGAAGAAATTATAGGGTTAAAAAACAGGCTTTTGAATCTGTTTAAAATCTTAGTTCCATATCACTTTGAGTAAATCTCTTAACTTCTTTCTGGCTCAACTTCTTTACTAGTAAAATGGTGTTGACCTTATAAAATTCTGGTGAGGAACAAATGAGGTAAACAAAGCACTGAAAAGATTATCTGGTGTGTCGAGAGTGCTGAATAAATATATTATTTGACCAAAATGCATCAAATGCATTGATTAGCAGCAACAAACATGTATTTAGAAAAGCTCTTGTGAATTTGTAATCCAGATTTGCTTTGTAGGTAATAGATAGTATGATAGGATGCTGTTTAGTGAATCTCCAAGTTTAATCCCCTGGATATGTAATAGATTAATTTCCTACATTACAGTATACCATTCACTCATGGAATAAATATGTATTGAGCACCTACTATGTGCCAGGCACGGTGTAGACCCTGGGAAATTGACTCATGAAAGAAGATGATCAATAAATATTTTGAAACATAATGGCATCATTTGGGCTTTTCCCTGGAAAAGTCTCCTATGAATGTACCATAACCTTTTCTAAAGATCAGTTTCTCGGCTGTTAGAAATTATGAAGAACTGGAATACCTTTATCATTTCCTTCCCATCAGAACACAATGCAGACAGTTCATTTTATCCTACGATAAAAGAATATCCTCTTGACAGCTCTTCATGAGGAGCTGTGTATAAAGCAAATAATTCACACTATTAAAAGACTGTCTCACTTTGCTCAGCTCCTGGGTCATAGCCTCATAAAATTTTGAAAAGCTGTGGAAAGGAAGAAAGTGAAACAAATTCAAAAGCCAAAACATGTAGAATTCCACAACAGAACCGGATAATACCTGGGCTATCAGCTGACCCAGTTTCCTTTTGCAACACATGCAGAAAACTGGACTCAGAGAGAAACAGGCTCTACCAAAGCTGGTGAGAGCAGATAAGACAGCTTAAAAGACCCTGTGTTAGACAACTATGAAGCTTTAGGGGGCAAAGAACGCAGAAATGTGTAGTTAAAATTAGGTAAGTGTGGGGCAGTGCCTGTGGCTCATCAAGTAGGGTGCTGGCCTGATATACTAAAGGTGGAGGGTTCAAACCCGGCCTTGGCCAAACTGCAAAACGGAAAAATAGCGGGGCGTTGTGGCAAGCGCCTGTAGTCCCAGCTACTTGGGAGGCTGAGGCAAGAAAATCGCCTAAGCCCAGGAGT
>CAUYRH010163199.1:0-34437 GCA_963574655.1 Perodicticus potto | reverse complement strand
AACCACCAATTCATGGGCTCAAGCGAGTCTCCTGCCTCCGCTTCCCAAGTAGCTGGGACTACAGGCGCCCGCCACAACGCCCGGCCATTTTTTGGTTGCAGCCACCATTGTTGTTTGGCGGGCCCGGGCTGGATTCGAACCCGCCAGCTCAGGTGTACGTGGCTGACGCCTTAGTTAGTCACTGTTCTCAGGAAGGTAAGGGTGAACCAGTCCTCCCTGCTGGGATGTATAATAATTTCCATTGGTATAGCCCTTTACAGGAAATACAATGCCTTCATGCTTGTTCTCATTTTGTCCCTGAGTTCTGTGAGACAAGAGTTATACTGATAGTGAAGATGAGATTCAGACAGGTCAAGAAACTCGACTGAAGCCACATAGCCAGGCAGCCACCATGCTGGGACCAAAGCCCAGGTATCTGGATTTGTAATGCATCAGGCTGGTGGCAGGCTAATACCTACTTTTGCAGCCTCATCTCTCTGTAAGAATAGTCAAAATCCTCCCGACAGCAGAAGGGAGGGTTTTCTGGAGCCAGAGAAGTGTCTTGGGACTGACTGGCCCTGTTTAAACCATTGGTCCTTTCTTTTGCAACTCAGAGCTCTGGCAATGAATCAGAGCTGGCTTTAGAGAAAGGCAAGCAAGAGGGCCTGGCTAGACATAGGCATAGGTGTCCCCTCATTGAACTTAATTTTGAGCTGCTCCTTTTAAGTAGGGAGTAGATTAAAGTTGGGTGCAGGGAACAGAGGGAATATAGAAAGAAAGCCTTTAAAAATGTATTACACAGGCTTACACAATGATTCTGGTGAAATAATTTTGTTCGTTTTAGAAAATTAAAAAAATACAATGGATAAAAAGGAAACAAAACTATTCATTATCCCAGTACTCATATAAATGACACATGCAAACACATGCACACACACAAACACACACACCTTTTTAAAACAAAATGGGATTAGTGCCAACAATGTTTCTTTCACTTAATGAAACAATGTAACCCTTTCACCTTAGTGTTAAATATTAATAATCACATTTTCCAAATTGATTCCTGTAAGACATGAATATATGGAGAGATGAAAATAGATATTACTTGAAAAGAGAGTTCCATGAGTAAATCACTTTGAAGAATACGTGGGCAAACAAAGTTAAAGAAATATCTTTATTCACTTTAGTATCATTCTCTAACTCAGAGCCTTGAAACTTTTTTCTTGGAACGCTTAGTAGCCATGCAAAGAAATAAAGGCATGTGGAACAAATTCTATAACATAACTTATATGTGTATATATTTATAGATATGTATTTAATAAATAATGTATTAACGTGATTCAAAATTCAAGAAGTGAAAAATGGTATATGGCTTACAAAACAAGTCCTTCTAACTTCTGACCACAGCCACACAGTTGCCTTTCCAGGAGGCAACCAATTTTACAAGTTCTTTTGACATCTTTTCAGTAATCTTTCATGTGCATACAAAGGAAAAAAACAAAAAACCAAAAACCCAGTATTCACACACATTTTTTTCTATAGCATTTATTTCATGGTTGCATAATATTCCTATATGAGATATCATATATACATAAAACTTATGGGTGGCCTCCTCATAACTTATGCAATTGATTCCTGTTCTGGGGCATTTATCATGTCCCCACTCTCACCCTCCCATTACATATAACCCCCCACAGGGACATCTTTGCAGCTACATCTTGTATTCATTGCTCTATGGAAAATATGGCTCTAGACTGAGCCTGTGTTCAAACACAGGCTGTGCTACTTGTTAGCTTTGTGTCCTCAGGTCATTGACTTAATTCTGTAGCACCTCAGTTTCCTCAGCTACAAAATACTGGTGATAAATAATAGCTTCTACTTCATGGGATGATGGCCATGAGGATTATATGAGATAATGCATGTAGAGCCTGGCATGCAGAGAACATTTAATAAAGGTTAGCTATTACTGTTATTATTATCCACAATTATTTCCTAAGGCAATCTTCTTAAAAGTGGAATTGCTGCGTCAAAGGGTATGCAATCTTCCTCAGCTTTGCACGTTGCCAAATTGCCCTCTGGAAAGGTTGCACCAATTTGCACTCCCCCCCCCAGTGAAGGACAGTGCCTGTTTTTTCCACACCCTCACCAACATAAGGTATTATTGTATCTTTAATCTTTGCCAATTAGCTAGGCAAAAGATAACGTCTCTTTGTTGTTTTAATTTGCATTTATTTGATTACTGATGAGGTTGAACATTTTCCTAAAGTGTATTGGCCCATTGTATTTCTTCTTTCTGAATTGTCTGTTCATGTCTGCAGTCTGTTTTTCTATTGAATGTTCATCTTCTCACTGATGTGTAAAGAGCTCTTTGTAAATATTAAGGCTATTAACCTTTTCTACAATGTCCCCCCTGCCCCACAGTTATCTGCTTCTCCCATTTTACAATGCTGGCTCTGTGTTTTTTTTTGGAGGGCCACCCAGAAGTTTTATGAATATTAACCTATCAACTTGTTGGGGTTTCTGGAACTTCATTATTCTAAGTGTGATCGAAGTCCTGCCTCAACTTCCTTCCCTTACCTACACCTCCTCCCACCTTCGTGTGCTCCTTGTCATAGTCTTTAACCCTGGATGCTAACAAAATCACATGAGAGGCTTTAAAACTCTGGAGGGTGCCTGGGACATACCCTAGGTATTCTAAAGCAGAACCAGTATGAGGGTCCAGATATGTGTGCTTTAAAGTGCTCCTTAGGTGTCTTCTAACTTTTTTTGAAATACAACATATACACAGGAAAGTGCACATACAGGCAGTCCCTGAGTTACAAACAGCCAACTTACATTCAACTAGCAATTAAAAATGGAAACTATGACAGTAAGTCCCGAGTTATAAACATCCATACTACACTTACAAACGGAGGCTATTACAGGAAACATGGAAATGCACCTATTCCAACTTACATACAAATTCAACTTAAGAACACACCTATAGAACCTATATTGTTCATAACCCGTGGATGGCCTATTTTGGAAACATATAGCTCAATGAGTGGTTACCAACTGAACACATAAGCACAGGTGGCATCTAGTGATCTAATCTGGTTGGGTTGACATCTAGTGATCTAATCTCTTGGTCAAGTTATGACCTCCAACTAGTCCACACTTCTTGCTCTTGTGAGCTGGGCACAGAGAGAGCTCTTCTCAGGTTCTAAGTGTGCCCTTCCCCCACTTGGACTGTGTTGATCTTTCTTGCAATTTGAAACAAGGGAATTCCCTCCCTCCTCCACCATGGATTGACTCCCTCCCAAAGAGCCAGGGTGGGGATGGGGATGATACTTGGTGGGAGGAAGAAGTGGTCACTCTACTGCCTTGCTTCCTGACATGAGTTCTGGTGCAATCCTATGCACTGAGCCTGTGGTAGTGATGGGGTAGGTGGGTGTGCTACATAGACACTGACTCCAGAAACAGCAGGCATGATGTTAATTCAGAAGGCATGAGGAACTGGGGGCTCCAGAGCTGTTCCCTGCCAGTAATATAAAACATAGGCCCACATGCCCGATAACAAGGAGCCCATTCCTTGTAGTGAGAATATGCTTTGACTTAGTAGCCACTTCTTGATTGTCCACTCACTTCAGAACGACCCATGTAGTTTACTTGTTCCTCATTCATCCATTCAATTCATTCCCAAGGAACTCATTTATTCAACCATGTCAGGCACTGTTCTGGGCACTGGATATACCAGAGAGATAAGCATCCTGCTCTTACAGAGCTTGAATTTAGTGAGAGGGATAGACAATAAGCAAATAAGGAATAGGAAATATGAGACAGTAATAAGTGGCTGGATAAAGGCCCTATGGTGGCAATGAGCACGTTAGTTCCTGGGACTAAAAGAAGCCTCTGTGACTGGAAGATAGTGGAAGAGGGAAGCTTGGAGAGGTAGGCAGGGCCCAGGTGACATGGGGCTGTGCAAGCCAGGATGAGAAGTCTGGATTTGTTTTGCATGTGTTATTTTATTTTATTTTTTTATGTGCCTACTAGAAAGTTTTAAATTATATATGTGGATTGCATTATATTTCCATTGGATAGCACTGGTCTAAAGGATGACAAAATAAAAATAACCATACATTTGAATCATGCCATGTTCTTTTCTTTTATAACTCTTAACAGTTCCTCACAAGAATTGTTTGAGATGCTAAAAGACCTGTTTCCTGCTCTAGCAGCTTCTTGTCCTGGTCCTTGCTCATGGAAATCCTAGTTCACAGCTTTTTGAAAGCCAGGGTCGGGCAAAACTTGTAGACTTTTTTTTTTTTTCCCAAGCTGGAAATATCCTTAGGGGTACAGGACAGTGAAAGCAGCTCAGGTAGCAGGGAAGAGAAGAATTCATGCCAGATGGCCTTGCAACAATGCCCACAGGACTGCCACACCCTCACTCCTAAGCCCAGCACCTTGCCAGGCTTTCATCAGCAACCAGGGTGACCTCCTCACGATGGCCCTGGATTTGTTTTATAGGTGTGATGGGAAGGCATTAGAGGCTTAGAAGCTGGGGGATGATCTGATCTTACTTTCTGCATTTTAAGCTCATTCTTATCCTGAGCCACCATTGTTTCTCGCCGTGTGTCTTTCAGTCATCAGATTCAATACCAGCCTGTGGGGTCACCTGGGACAAGCCTCAGAGGCTGTTTGCACAGCAGACCTCTGTGTACCTGGAGACAGCTGTCATGGGGCCTCAGACTGGGCTAGCTCTAGTCCCTCACCTGGACACTCGCTCTGAGGTAGGTCTAGTATTGTTCATGTCTGTTTTATAACGCAGGGTCCAGAATGCAATGCTAGTGTGTGGTTATGGGGACCACCATGCTGTCCCCCAAGAGTGTCTTGGGGACAGACCTGAAGCAAGCAGAGGAACAGGCTTTCTGGGATGGATATGATCTGTCAAGGCAAGAGCTGAAGCAACACATTGGGTCTGTCAGTATGTATTTATTGAGTGCCTTCTATAGCCAGGTTCTATGCTTTGTCCTAGGCAGAAATGATCTAGCCATATATGGAGTACCTACCCCATACTCCCAAGGAGTTTAGCTTGCCCCCCTCTTTGTTATTGTTTTGTTACATAAGAAATACATTTTTGTTGGAGAAAAATTATACAAGTAAGGGGAAAAAAACATATTTAAACCAATTTAATTACCATCAGAAAGAAAAACACTGTGGGCATTTTCAAATATCTTCTGAAAGACTTTCTCTCTAAAATGCTTTATATCCTATTTTTCTTAGTCAAGATTATTACAAAAACATTTTTCTAAGTCCAGAAATACAGATCTAAAGCATTTTAATGGCTGCATTTCATTGTTCAGATGAATTTTCTAGGTGGTCTCCAATGTTCTGCTAGTATTAACAATACTGCAATTACCTTCTCTATAAATTCAGCTTTGTGGCCAAAGGGAGGAGCAGCAGTCCCGAGAGTTTGTGTGTATTTCCCCCCACAGAAAAGAGATTCTCAAAACGTCCAGTGCAGAGGACAGTGGATAGATGTGAGGCAGCAGAAAAAGATCTATGTGAGCAAGAAGGTGGAAATTCCCAGCATCTTGATGCCTGTGATCACCAATGACACCCGGTACCCTGTGGCTGTTCATGCCCAACAGGTGGAGGGGCAGGTAGCAAGTTGATGGTCTAGGTGGGTCCTTGGGCACTGGGGAAACTCTACCATCCCCTAATGTCTCCACCTTGGACCAAGCCCTCTCCACTGAGCTCCCATACCCCCTGGGTTGAATGAGCCCAGAGGCCACCTTATTCAGCTCCCTTCCTCTTGGGGCAACGCTTGCCTGAGCAGCAGGACTAGGGTTCTCTGAAGCGGGGATGTGGGGATATCTCCTTCAGCAGCTTTATAAGATCAAAAGGATGGCTTAGGTCTCTACAAACAGATTTGCCTCAAGGATGAACTCCATAAAACCTTAGGACATTATCTCCACGATTGCCACAAGTGAGGCCATGGGTATCTGGTGGATTCTGCTTCCTATTATGCCATGCCAGGGCATCTGGCCTGTATCTGTTTGACAAGCAATCCCCAGAAAGGATCTTATTAAGATAGCAACAACAGCAACAACCAAGGCTGCTCCTTTCCCACATCCCGGCCCTGAGGCCAGGAGGTGCCGCTGCTGCTGCTGCCAGCAGCTTGACCTCATTCCTCTCAGCAGTGGGCGGTGGGTGCGGAGCCTGCAGAGATCTGAGAGCAAGACAGACGCCCGGGACATGGCCAGGCAACCCCTCCAGGGCGGATCTGGCTCTGCTTTCCTCCCAGCAACTGGAAGGCAGGGGCAGCAGACTCTTAAAAGGGTTAATGATCCTCACCTCATGACTAAGGCTGAGCAGTCCCCTTTGCAGGCAACACCTGGAGACAAGGCAGCCAGCCTACCTGGCATCAAAGTTTCCTACTGTCCTGCTGCTGGCAGGCTGTGGCCAGCCCCCTCCCCACCCATCTTCCACTCACAAAGTTTGCATCCTATTGGAGATTAATTATAGACTCCAAGTTCAAATGAGAAGGAAAAAAGAAACTAAACAAAAAATACAGTTAGTTAAGGGGGCACAAAGGGCCTTCCCTGTGACACAGGCAGATAGGTATCCTTCCCATGGCTCGCAGAAGAGCCATTTGATACTCATAAGACAGGCCTCCCAAAGGGAGTGTGTGCCCATCTGGGCCTCCTGTATTTCCCTAAGCCACATTTCCTTGGCCATCCAGGCCCAGGTGGTGGCTAGGCTTGCCTCACCCTCTTATTACATCTATCCAACAAATACCCATGTCCAACAGTCCCTATACTAGGCACTTATCAATCATGAGGGATATGGTGCTGAACAAGACAACATAGCATTGTCCTCAGCTTGGGCTCTGCCTTCTGGTTAGGGCTCCCACTGAGGTTGGGAAGAGAATAAACTACTTACCCAGGGCTGTCTGGGATGGCAGCTACAGAGGGGAAGCAGATGCTGTGCCAGAAGCATGGTAAAGGAGGATGGAAAGAGAGGAAGGAGGAAGAGACAAAATTTGGCAGCGCTGAGACTGAAAGAAGTAGCTCCTGCCTTAAAGCTTCACCTGCCCATCCAGAAGTACCCACCCACTGACACTTAACCCTACAATTTAAGAGCAGGGCATGCACAGGCCCTCACCTGACCACTAGAACAGATACTATGCCCATCCCAGCCCTCTGTACTAGGAACCAGGCATCCTGAGAGAAACTCTGGCTTCCTCAGGCCTCTGTCAAGGCCACGATCAGAGCTGCCCAGCTCTCAGAGTCAGGCAGGTCCATGCTGCAGTGCACCACCTAATATATAAGCACATGAGAAATAGAGATGGGCAGGTGAGGGCATGCCACCTATGTCTGGGGGAGGTTGCTCAGATCCATGGAGCAGGAACCAGATGCCAGTGTAGGCATAGGGGCACTCAGCACAGACAGCTTAGTCTCCCTGGGTTCTTACCAGTGCTTGGGGAACAGATGAGGCATGGAGGAAGAAACAGAGGACGAGTGGCAGCTGAGGACATGGCAATTCAGGTTTTGGCCCAGTCTACCAATTTTTCAGCTGTCTGCCCTTGGGTAAGTAGTTTAGTCTCTCTGGGCCTCAGTTTACTCATCTAGACTCATCCAAAAACCACACTCTATTTCAGAGGAGTGAGTAGAAGAAAGTTCTTTAAGGAGGGAAGGCCCTTCTGACCATTATCATTTCTTCAGCTGCTGGGGGCGGAGGTCGGGGACAAAGCAGAGATGACAATTCTGGAAAACCATTACCATTTGCCCAAACTCTGTTTAATCTCCCCATTGGGGAAGGCTGGGCTCTGGGCCAAAGTTTTGGGCTCTGGCCCAGAAGAACCCTCCATGGAGAGCGTCTGCTGTTGGTGGGCAAGGCCTGCTCTTGTGTGGGGACTGAAGAAAGGGCCAAGAAGAGAGGAAACACAGGCCCACCCTAAAGAAGAGAAGGCTCTGGGATCCCTCCTCAGCCTGCCTGGAGAAAGTTGTTTCTGAAGCTCTGGGTCCTGGGGAAATAAAACAGGGGGCAGGGTGGAGAAAGAGCGAGCATCTTGTACACACAGACACAACTGGCTTCTTAAGCTGGGATACATGCAGAGCCACAGGATGATCTCAGGGCCTCTTTTTTGAGGGTCTGCCAACCTCATTAATAAGGAAAAATAGCATCTTTGTGTCAAAACAGACATATGATGGAGAAGAGTTTCAAGTTTTTGAGGATTTTTAAGATACAGTAAAAATACAGGGCTTCAAAGAAATGTTATGTTTCAGGGGAAAGGTCTTAGCAGGCCTGATGCAGGTAAGGATCAGGCTCATGTGCTCACCCTATGAGGGGCGAGTCGGGGGCTTAGGCCACCAGAAACCCTGCTGCTTTCCCTTCAAATTCATCTATAAGCAAGAGAGCCCTCGCTTTGGTACTTTGGGGGTGGGGTGGGTTTGGGAGGGCTCTGGTAAGTGTGGTCCTTGTCCTGTTGTCCATCCAGCCTAGTAAGGGCCAGGGGGCTAGAAAGAACTCAACCCAAAATGAACATCTCATCCCTGGGTATTTAATCCCTAGCTCAAACATGACATGTGGAAATCCAATTTCTCCATCTTCTCTCCCAAGATGGCTCTTTCTCCTGGGTTCCTCTTTTAGCCACCTTGTCATCTGTGACAACCTTGTGTCTCTCTCAACTTTCCTCAAAGGTCAAATCCATCCAACTTCTACCAGCCTTTTACCATCATAATCCTTTATCATCTGCCAGGCCCTAGTTCAGGTCACACTGCTCCCTGCACCCCAGTGCCACTACCCTAGCAGTGAGCAATTGGCATATTCACCTTTGTATGCCTAACCACCATTCAAAAACTTCCTTGGTTCCATGATATCTTTAGAGAAAGGCCATCTGCCTTCTTTGCCTGGTAGCCAGAGCCCTTGGGCGATGCTTGCTGTGTCAGTAAATGGGCTCCATTCTCAAACACCTCTCTTCACTTCCCCCAACCACTTCCCTTCAGGAGTTATGTATTCCAGGCAAATGAAATTACTATTTGCTCCCCAAACTCCAGCTTCTCCCAAATGTTGTTCCCCAAACAGGAAGCAGAGTCAGACATGCATGCTGGGTGGTCAGTGTTCATTCTAGCTCTGCCCAGCGTCTTGTGTAACTAGGCTAGTTACTTTACCTCTCTGAGCCTTTATTTTCCTGTCTGTGAAACAGGGGCAATTGCATCCACTTTTAAGACTGAGGTTAAGTTAAATGGAAGTATTATATGTCAGGAACTTAAAACAGTGCCTGGAACAGACATAAAGTTTAATAACTGGCAGCACTTATTAATCTAAACCTCTCCAGACCTCAGATGCCACTGCCTTCTCTAATCCACCCAGCCAGAAGCAGTCCCACACAGACTCCCTGAACCTTTAATCTGCTCTTCTTAGGGCTTCTCACCTTGGAGCAAACCAGGTCCTTGTTTTTCTAGACTGTGGGGACCTGGAGGAGAGAGTATATTGGAGCATTGCTCTGTCCCTGGTGTCTGACACAGAGTAGATGCTTACTGATCACTGCTAAGCAAATGAATTAAAGGTGAAAGGCTGGACCATGACTGATGGGTGGCCCTGAGAGGCCTAGATCAAGACTGCTGCAAGCACTTAAGGGAGGGTGGGGCCCCTTGACATCTAATCCCAGAGCCCTTTCACACCCAACCTTCCTCCCCAATTTATCCCTTTCAGCCCAAATAGGCATTTGCCCCAGAACAGCAGAACAGATGATGAAATCTGGGGGCCTCACTAGAAGACTACTTTTGTTCAGCCACACTGCCAACCCATTAAGGGGCTCCAGCTTGGGCAGGAAGCTAAACCAGGGTGGCCTTCTTCCATGCCTGAGACTGCCACTCTTCAAAGAGAATGGGCTAGCTAGGTCTCCACATATATTCATCTGTTCATTCAAGTATGGATTGAACACTCAGCACATTGTGGGTGCTACAGGTCAAGTTGATGTGACCTTGGCCCTGGTAGAGATCCCAGCTGATTGGCCTTTGCTCACACAGTGGGATTGGACTACACTGAGCAGACAATGGGTGCTGTGGGGCCAAGGATGCACTCACTCTCCATCTTCACCCTGGGGGCCAGGGAGGGCCCCATGGAGGAAGTAAGGCCCATGATCCTAATGCTGGGCCTGAAGGATGAGCAGGAGTTGCCAAGAAAAGATAGAGCATGTGGTAGGCAAAGGAAAGAGCAGGTTCACAGGGACAAGGCAAGAATGAATCATAGTGCACTCAAGGAACTAAGAGAAATCCCACCTGACTTGGGAGTACTGCCGGAGCTCATGGCTGTGTTCTCCCCTTACATATCCTTTACAAATTAAGGGTGGCTGTGATGCCTAAGGAGCAGCTCCAACTGGATTACCCTCCTGTTCAGAGCCCTTCGCTCCTTGCTGATTTGGATAAGTCAAACTGACCAGCCTGGCATTCAGAATCCACCATTTGACCTTTGTGGCCTCCCCACTCGCCATGTTGTGTTGGGCAGTACATCTTTAGGACTGCACTTTATTTTCCAGACACCCTTTGTTCCCCAGCCACCATGCTTTTGCTCAAGTAGCTTCTTCCATCTCATTTCCTATCAAGCCTCACTGGAAGACTACTTTTGTTCAGCCAAAAGTTTGCTTCAACCCCCTTCCTCCTCCAGAAGGCCACCTCTAGTTGGATTCATCTCTCCGACTCTGCTCTGTGCCACCCCTTGCCAGGAATTAGATCTGTCCTTATCTATCTTGTCCTGCAAGGTGGTGAGCCCACTCCCCATTGACAGGATCTCAGTCAGCATTACAACCTCCAAGTGTTGCATCTGACACTGAGGAGCTAGGTGAATCTCTATGGACGATGGGCCCCCTGCAGGGCTCTGCTCTGGGAGGCCAGGCCACCCGGATCAACCAGTGGTTCTTAAACTTGTGCATGCATCCTAATCAACTGGGTGGCCTGCAAAAACACACATTACTGGCTCCCATCCCCATAGTTTCTGATTCAGTAGGTCAGAGGTGAGGCCCAATAATCTGGACTACCAGCTTGGTTCCTGGCTAGGCCCTCTGGCCATAATAACTTTCTTCTTTCCAGGAACTCTTGCATGTTTGTGCGGCCTCTGGGCCTTGGGGCTGCCCTCCTGTGACTGTCCATAGTTCCTGCTCACACCTTACTACCGCAGTCATTGCAAGCTCCTTGTGAGGGTAGTGGTTCAACTTACTCATCTTTGTATGCCCTAAACCCTACCCAAGAGTCCAGGAAGTAAATAGCTGTCCAGTTGATCTGAGGGGGAGGGCTTGCTCTAACAAATGAACCTACAGAGATCCTCTGCCTCTTGCTGACTTTTGCTGAGGGGCATAGAATATGGAGAGTTCCAAGCCAGGGAGACTGTGCATGGTTGAGGCAGGGCAGGGGGTACACTGGAGCTAAAGACTCCATCCTGCCACTAGTTCAAAGCCAATCACAAGCATTTCCTTGACTTCCCCTGCCTCAGTTTTCTCATCTGTAAAATGATAAAAATAATGCTTCTACTTTATAGAATTAGTACTAGCATGTAGTAAGCACTCACTAAATCATAGCTATTCCCTCTGCCTGCCATGCACGTTGGAAATAGGCATGTTCCTACCTCTTGGAGGCCTTCTTCTTTCTCTGGTGAATTCCTACTCACCACCCAGCCTAAGCTCAAATGTCACTTACTCTGTGAGGTCTTCTCCACACCCTCAGAGGAGAACAAATAATTTTTCTCCTCACCGTGTATCACACATTTTTCTCTGGGCTTACATTTGGTTCTAATCATAGGTAGCTGTATAGGATCTGTCCCTTTGAGCTTCCTGTGGGCAGAGGCTGTGTTTTATTCTCACAGTAGAAACTCCATTAATGATAGAATTGAATACACAAGAGTAAGTGAAAGTGTATGCAGCTTGTGTGGTTACCACGCGACCGGGCCCTCGGAGTCATGATGAATGGATGGCTAGGCTGGAGGAAAAGGGGAAGATAGCCTTTAGTCTCCTGCTAAGTTATGAAGGGTGTGCTATCATCCCAGAAAGGGTGGGAAAATATAACAAGAACATGATTCTAGGCTTGGCGCCTGTAGCACAGTGGTTACGGTGCCAGCCACATGCACCGAGGGTGGCGGGTTTGAACCTGACTGGGGCCTGCTAAAACAACAAGGACAACTGCAACAAAAAAATAGCTGGACATTGTGGCGGGCACCTGTAGTCCCAGCTACTTGGGAAGCTGAAGCAAGAGAATTGCTTAAGCCCAAGAGTTTGAGGTTGCTGTGAGCTGTGATGCCACACTCTATGGAGGGTGACATAGCAAGACTCTGTCTCAAAAAAGCAAAACAAAACAAAAAAACATGGTTCTAATGGGGGCCCAGACCTCATGTTTGGGAATGCTTTGCCAGAGTTGTTTTGCTTTTTAAAACAAAATCCCTCTTCCCTATACCAACAGTCCCTTGAGGCATCCTGGCGGGCTAGAAGCAGAGGAGTGCCGGAGAAGTGGGCAGGCTGACCAGAGGAGGGTAGCCAGCTGGAAACCAACCCCGAGGCCAGGTTCCTCCAGCCTAGCCATCCATTCATATACACCTTTTCCTCCATATACACTTCACTCTGGCACTACCCTAAACTCAAGTCTGCACTGACTTGGCCCTGAAGCTCTTGGCACCAAAGTCAGAGGACAGTAACAGGGATCTCTTTGGGATTCCTGACAATATATGAGCCCAGGACTTTGCTTCCCAGGAAGTTGCTACTTCTTCCTCCAGCAACTCAGAGCCCACACAGGCCAGAGAGTCTGTCACTCCTCTTGGGGGAAAGAAGGGCCCAGTATATAGTCTTTTAAGAGAGACTGTCCCCTCTGTTTACAACCTGACACCCATAGTCCAATTTTACTTCTGTCCCAGGCCAATTTGCCATCCAATTCCCACATCCCAGGTGATTCACTGCCCTACCCCAACCCCATTGCTATGTCATTCTGGAAAGACTAGAGCTCTCTGTCCCCTCTTCACCCCTGCTGAATGTTTGGGACCTTGGCTGAGGGCTGATGAGTCCTGGTCTATAAACTGCTTGAGCTCTCAGGATGAAAGACTGTGGTGAAGTACAAAGTTACTCTCTGCTTGTTCTTATTGTTCCTAATGAACCCTGAAGTGTCAGGGAGCCAGAGCACAGTATGAGGCACAGGCTGAGCCCCAGAGTGGCAGGAGGACTGCTCCAGGAGCCTAGCTCAGCAGGGTCAGCCAGGGGGCAACAACAGAGGCAGAGGTTGCCAAAAGCAACCCCCAGATGTGGCTCAGACACATGCACATGAGCACATCCCATCTTGACTTGGCTCTGGACAGCCTAAAGACTTGGGAGAATGCTTTAGAAGTCTGGGTATTATCTTTACCAGAGGCAGGAGATAGGAAAGATGGGAAAGAAAGATCTTGCAAGGATTTCTTTGTGTCCCAGGAATTAAAATGAGATGTGTCCAGAGTTCTCAAATGGTGATGCTAATCCACTTTCATACTCTAGGACTCCCCGGTGAAGGCCAAAGCCTGCCCCATGTGCTCCTGTAGACAGATGCAGATTCTTACTTCACAGGGAAGCTCTAGCAGAGGAGACATTTCCATCAAACCCTGACTGGTCTATTAGAGAGCATAAAGAAAAGGTCAGGTATTCTATAAAACAACACAGCATCTCCAGGGATTATCATTTTCTTTAGGGTCAGCTTTCCCCATCTCCATCTCCTAATCGCATAGCTCTCCTCCTCCGGGAGTTTTCAGAGACACAGGCTGTGCTCTTTCCATGTAGAAGGTGAAAGCTGAGAGCAGAGCATATTTCCAGAGACTCAGAGAAAGAGAAGGTAATGCCGAGGTCAAGAGGCACAGCAGGGCTGAACCCCAGGTGCCTGGCTTCCAGCTGTGATGTTTCACTGCACCACGAGTGGCTTTAACCACCCAAGCTCAAACACTGCTGCCAAGGCTGGCAAAGCTATGCCCCTGGGATAAGGGGAAACATGGGACTGGGGACCCAGATCCAGACAGGGATACCAGGCGTCAGCCCCACAAACTCTCAGTGAGTCACAGAGCAGGGCTCATAGTTGTAGGCAGCCCCACCCAGCCCTCCTGTACTGAGGCAGGGGAAAGCCCATTTCCCCACGCTGCCTGGGTATGTGTGGAGCGAGGTACCTGCTCTTGCTCTGTGCTATAAGGTATTGTCGTGTGTGTGTTGGGTGGGTTGCTGGGCTTGTGGTCAAGGACTAGGAGGAGCCAATTAATTAATGTCCTTTCTTCCCACCTTTCTTCCTTCCACTTTTCAGATTCACTGCCCATATCTAGGCTAAAGGTTTTAGACTTACTCATACTGTCCATGTTGTGCCTCCCAGTCTTTCAATCAAATGTGATCCTGTCCTGGCTACTATCCCTTTCCAGCTGACCAGTGCCCATGTTTTCCCTAGCTGGGGCATGCTGTGAATGCAATAAGAGAATCCTAGCAACTCCAGGTTGGTCTGGAAGAGGGTTGAGAATGGAGGTCTCCAGCTTTGTAGGCCACTGCTAGCTTAATCATACACCCCTATTGGGTTTGAAATCAGACCCCCCCAGTCACATACTAGGGATTTAAGACTGTTCCCATTGACTTTCTCTTGATATCTTGTTTTGGAGCATGACCCTTCTCTATTCCCTCCCCATTCTAGAGTGTCCCAGGTCTCCAAAATTCCTCTAGCCCAGGGCTTGCATCTGTTTGGTATCTACTTGCCAGCTAACTCCCTGAAAGAAGGCATGCTAAAGAGTTGGCTGCTCACTGAGAGGCAGGCAAGAAAAGACAGCAGCAAAGATTATAGTTGAACCTTAAGAAAAACTTTCTCTGCTGGGTGTGTGGCTTATACCTGTATTCCCAGCACTTTGGGAGGCCAAGGCAAGAGAATCACTTGAGGCCAGGAGTTTTAGACCAGCCTGGCAACATAGTGAGACCCATCTCTACAAAATACTTTTTTAAAAAATTAGCTGCATGTGTTGGTACATGTCTATAGTCTCATCTACTTGGGGATGCTGAGACAGGAGGATGGCTTGATCCCTGTCATTCGAGGTTACAGTGAACTCTCATCACACCATTGCACTCCAGCCTGGACAACAAACCTAGATCCTATCTCTAATTATAATAATGATAATGATAATAACAAAATGAAGAACTTTCTTGCAGGGGTAGAAGATGTTGGAACAGACAGTTAAGAGGCCTGTGGAATCTTCCCATCATAGTACATTCTCTCCTCCGACCTTCCCACTTCTGTCCCAGTGCACACTCTACACTTAGCAGCAGGCAGGCTCATTTCCCTGACAGTAATGATCCCCACAAGCCGAGGCCCACTAAGTGGTTTGCTACCAGCTCAGCTCTTGCATTCTTGACATTGAGAGGGTGCCCTTACCTAGTCAACCTTCCAAGGTGCCCAACATAGAGGAAGAAGGGAGGAGAGGGGAGTAATGGAGGTGGCTCACTGAGTCAAATCCATATATTTTGGAAAAGAGGCACCCTACATTCTTTCAGGTCTCAGATTGGGAGCCTAACCCACACTGCAGTAGCATAGCTTGAGCTGACCCACATAAGTACTTACAGCAGACAAACAGCATCCTTAGGGAAGGCTCCTAGACACACTTGCCCAGTAGAAACGGGCAAAGAGGCTTTCTTTAAAAAGAAAAGAACACAGCCCTGATCTTTAATTTTCCTGAGCTGCTTCTCTCTACTGGACTGAAGATAATGTTTGACTCCTAGGCTCTTCCCAATAAGGAGACTTCAGGGCTTTGCTCACCCTCCCCCCTCATTATACAGAAATTCAGGAAAGGAAAGGGATTTGGCTAAATTCTCAAGCGCAATTGAAGCTTCCCAACTTCTAGTCAAGGGCTCTTTTGAAGCCATTTTTATATTGCTGCTTCATTGGGAACTCCAGTGCCGGGAAAGAGGTCCCGCAAGATGGGCATTGTTGTCCAGAGAATGCTAGTTTGAAATCTGAAGTCTTATCTCTGAATCATACTTTGTGACTTTAACCCCAGTAAGCCTCTGTTACTCCCTCCATAAAATGGAGATAGGACCACCTGTCCCCAAGGTTATGAGGATTAAATGGAGATGAAGCATTTGAAGATGCCTAGCCTGATGACTAGTGCAAAATATACATTAACAAATGCTTGCTTGAAGAAGAAAAATGAAGTAAGAATCCAGAGTTTTCCCCGTTGGGCCCCAGTGCAAACCTGGTTCTGCAGAAGAGGCTGTGCATGCCCTAGGCCCCTTCTGAGAAGCCCAGCGCACTCTTCCTTCATCCTACAGCTGCCCAGGGCTGGCCCCAAAGTGGGTCCCACACAGATGGGAACAGAATCCAAGGACGCAAGGGAATCACTCCCTAAGACCAAAAGGGGACAACTGCCCAATGCCTGTTCCATTTCTGGGAGAGAGATCTGTCACAGAAGCAGCGGCTCCCTACTCCTGGGGTTAGTAAGCCGAGCCGAGCAGGGCATCCCCTCCGAGTTTCCCAGTCTCCGGAGTGGTGGGCGCTCCTGTTCTTGCTCCAATGGTGGAGCAGAACTGATGGAGGTGTGGCATATGGGTGGGGGCAAACCCAAGAGCACACTCCAGCTCCCGATTCACCGCGAGGAAGGGAAGGCAGTGACAGCTCCTCCAGCGCTCAGCGGCCAGGCCAGGCCAGCCATCTGTTGTCCGCTTTCTGTCCGTACCCCCGGCCCCATCCCGCCTCTGGCTCCGGGCTGCTCTCCCGCAGGACGGTACCGGAGGGCAGCAGCCCTTGCCCGCCTCTCTTTCGGGAGGCGGCCGCTGGGGGACAGACGCACACGGCCACCGCCGAGCTTCGGGTGCGCAGTCCCTTGCCCACCCAGCCACGCTGACCTGCTCACACGCAGGCACGCACGCCCTCGGTGCCTGTCACCTCGGTGCCTGCTGCTCTCACTGCCCCAGACTCACCCGCGCGGCGCTGGGGGCGAGTGAGCGGGCGGCAGGTTTCTCCCAGCGAAACGGGCTTTCTGGGCGCGCAGAGCTGCCCTACCTTTCTCCCCTGGGTCGGGCTCCCGCTCCCGCTCCCGCTTCCTCCCCTCTCGGTGCTTCTGGCCGCGGCCGCGGCCCCTCCTCCTGGGCTCCGACATTCTGCCCGGGGTCCCAAGCGGTGGGACGGCCTGAGCTCTCCGCTGCCGCGCTGCGCCCCCGCCGCCTGCAGCCCCAGTGCCCGAGCGCGGCGCCTTCTTATAGGCGGTCACACCCTCCGGGGGAGGGAGCAGCGAGCCTTAACTCTTCCCCTCCCGCGCCCGCCGCCCTCGACCCCCCCAACCCCGCCACACAGGCTCAGGCCGCGGGGGGCTGTGGGCTGCCGGGTCTGGGCCCGGGGCTCCCTCCTCCGGCCCACAGAGGTAGGCAGGATCCGCGCCCAAACGCAGCGCCACGAATCTCCTCGAGGGAGAGGGGATTCGAGCTGAGTTGGAAGGCTGAGCGTGGTTGGGGAGGGCGGAGTAGAGATCCCCCAGCGAGGGCCAGACTAAGGACAGCATGGGGGTGGGGAGATAGAGAAGGGCCCAGGAAAGGGGCAAAATGAAGCCCACTGGCCAGCCCAGGGGGTTGCCTCTTGCAGTCGGTCTTGGCACCTCCAGCCTTCTGGAGCAGTTTGTGCCTCCTCATCCCTGAAGGTCTGGCCTCAATTGCATGGGATACCACCATCTGGGGAACACCTTTAATGCAACCACCATTTCTGCCTGACAGCAGGGGATCTGCTGCTTGACATCCTTCCCCGCAAGCGTGTGTGCAGCCTGCCCTGCAGGGAACCTGGGTTCCCAGGTGGCTTGTAGCCTCCCCGCCCCTCCCACATACACACTCTGACTGCCCAGACTGTGGGCCCCAGCTGCCTTTTCTCTTTCAAGGCCTATGGAGGTGAACTCTGACACTCCCACCTCTCCTCCAACCATAACCTACTGAACCACTGGGTAGGGGCTGTCAGAGGATAGCATCCTGCCTCCTGCCTGGGCGTGGTGCTGAAAGGGTTACATAGCAAAGGCTTTCCTTCTTCAGGCTCCCAGAAAGCCCGAGCCTGCGGTTTGCCTGCCTAGCTGCCTGAGGTGTCCCCTTACAGCCATCCCAAATAGAATCCAAGTCAAAGATCATCTCAGCCAGTCCTCTGCCTCCTCAGTAGAGGGTCCCAAAGCTTCTTTGGGCAGTCTTCTCCTTAGGAGAGCCTGAAGGAGGCTAGGACTCTGAGCCAAGGCCAGGGACTTTGGGGCTTCAGGGCTGCCTGGGGGCCTGGCCAGAACATGAGGCCAAATTTAGGGAGTGGGAGCACAGAAAGAGAGAGGATGGAAGTGATGTCCAATGTCCGTGGCAAGGGCTGATCTCTGGTGCACTTGGGGCCTTAAGTCTGTCTCACCAGGGGCCCGCTCTGGAGAGATCAAGTGTAAGAGATATCCCTTACACCCCACCCTATCTGAGGGATAGCACACACCCATCCCACTTCATGTAATATCACTCTCTGTGAGGTGGGCAGTGAGGAGTCTTGGGCAGAGCCAGAACCAGAAGCCAGAGGTTCATCCAGCTTCCAAAATGGCACTTACATCCATTCCTCCCCAGCCATCCAGCTGCTGCCTCAGTTCACTCCTTTCTCCTATCCCACCTTGCATAAAGTCTTGACCTCTCAGTTCTTCCCTCTCCAAGGCCACCAGAGTGAGCTCTCTAAAACACAAACCAGATCACTTCACTCACTATTATCTATGGGTAATAAATCTAAATGCTTCACAGGCATCTAAAGTCCTATTCTACCTGACCCCTGCTGATAGCCTTCTAGCCCCTAAGCCTATACTTTGGCCACATTTACCTACAAACCACATACACTATACGCTGTTTCTTCTCCATGCCTTTGCACATACTTATACTAATCTCTCTGCCCCAAGTGGCCTAGCTGACCTCCTTGTTCATTCTTTTAACAAATACTCCTGTTTTTGAGGCACCGTGCATGGTGTTGGAGGTATGTGCTTATGGTAGTGAGCAAGACAGATATGGCCCCTTCTTACATGAAGGTTGATGGGGATGGACAAATGGCTAATTACAGAAACAAAAGATTAATTAAAATTTGTATTCAATATTAAGGAGATGTAATCATTTAACAAACATTTATAGATATTGACATTCAAGTTGATAGAGAAAACATATAGTGCGGGAAGGCTTTCCCTAGGAAGCATTTAAACTGGGGTTTGAAGTATGAGTATGAGTAGGCCAGTCTAAAAGGAAGCTGGGGAAGAGAATTTCTGATAGATGTAATAGCATATCCAATGGCTGTGAGGCAGAAAGGAGCTTCTGTGCCTTTGTAAAAAAGTGTTCTGAGGTGTGTGTGTGTAGGTGGATGGGGGTATAGATGAGTGTGTAAGTATACATATGGGTGTGTATATGTGTGTATGAGCTGTGAGTATGGATGTGAAGTATAAGGGGTATGTGTAGGGGGGTGATACACATAGTGAAAGGAGCCTGGGGAGGAGGCATGTAGTGGTCGGATCAAGCAGGACATTTTAGGCCCAGTAGAGACACTTGGGTTATCTAAAGGGTGATGTTCTGCTCCTAAAGCTTCTCAGCACATATGCGAGGGGTGGGCCCAGAGACCACATCACCCACACCTTAATACTTTTTTATCTATCCCTATAAGAACACTTCACTTTGTATTATTTTTAGTTTCCATCTCTGTCTCTCCCACTTGAGTAAGAGCCCCTTTAAGGTTGTGACCATAATACCTGGGATGTGTTAGGTGGGATAGGTAAGTGACTCCCTCCCACTATTAAAGAATGGCCCAAGGGTAGCAACAAGAAAAAAATGGCCCAAAGTGGGAGCCTGCAGGCCAGCTGAAGATAACCTCTCTTAGGTATGGCTTTCCTGGCAGTCCAAAGCAGCTCATGGCTTGGGATCAACTGAATGATACAAGTCAGAAGTGCCATGGAAATTCAGAGGGGCACAAGCACTCTCCCTGGGCTGGGGTATCCAGACCTAGTGCTGAGGGAGGTGAGGCTTGAAGAAGATCTAGAAGGATGGGTAGGATTTTGATGGGGGGCAGGTTCCAAATGGGTGGGATACAAGAAAGATCTAGGAGAGTATACTCTGGGCACTTGCTCAGGAGACAATGAGCAGACCAGGTTGATGTTAGGAAACTATGGGAACTACTCAGAATACATAAAACACATACTGGGCACATACTGTATGCGAGAGTTCATAGGGCTAAGCACCTACACGTTATCTCTTGTAATCCTTACAACAGTCCTCTGAGGTTGGTTCAATCATTATTTCTGTTTTACAGAAAAGGGAACAGGATGTAGGAATAATGATAATTCCCAAAGTCACATACCTGGGAGGCTGCAAAGCCAAGCCTCAAGCCTTGGCCATCTTTCACTAGGGCCTGTGCTCTCACACTACTTGTGCTCAGGTCAGAGAGACACTTAGACTGGCCAGGCTGAGGCTTTTGGACCATATTTAGTAAATAATGGGTATTCAATGATGCTTTTTGAGAAGGGAATTATTTGCACATCAGAAAATTAATCTGCCTAGAGTGTGCAGGATGGCTGGAAAGGAGCAGACTGGAGAGGCAAATGGACCAGTGAAGCAGGTGAACCAGCTACTCACAGCCTATAATGTGCCAGGCCCTGAACATTCTGAGGGTCTGGAGTGCTTGAACTGGGGTAAAGGCAGTGAAGATAATAGTAGGAAGAGTAGCTAATATTATACTTAGGAGTATTAACTCACTTAATTCTTCATAACAGCACAATAAAGGAGACCTACTATTATCCTCATTTTAAAGATGAAGAGAGTGAAGCACAGAGAGGTGAAGTCATTTTTGTTTTCTAAGTCAGTTACAAGTAAGTGGCAGATCAGGGATAGGAGCCTGTGCAGTTGGGTCCCCAGGGCCCATACTCTTAAGCACAGCACTGTGGTGTGCTTGAGAAGACAGGAGAAGAGACAGAGAAGAGAAAGGGACCTTCCACACACCCTGCCCAACCACTGGCCTCAGGACCTGCACAGCTCCTGCAGCCTATGACAGATGCTCAGCACCTTTGACATGAGCAGGTGGAGAGAGCCACATGGTATTATGGAGTGTACCAGAAGGGCTTCCATTACCCCAACCTCCCAACAGCCAGGCATTTGGAGCACCCCAGCCTGGACCAGAGCTCCTGCCAGGAGCTTGAAAATGACCTTGTGAGCCAGGCTTGTTGCCATAGGAGCTCCTTCCTCTTACCACAGGTTGTGCAACACCCTGTACAATCTAAGACAGAGCAAGTGAGGCCTGGGGACAGGCCCAGAGACCACATCACCCAGAAAAGACCCACCCTATTTCACAATGGGACACTAATAGCAACATAACAAGTTAACCCAATTCCTTTAAGGAGCAAAAACACAATGTTTAACTGGTTTACAAACTTCTTTTTTCCTTTTTAACATTTCCCTTCCACTTTGAGGCTGTGCCATGGGCAAACTTTGAAGTTTAGGAAAGTTTAGACTTGTTTGAGTCATGTGCAAAAATGCCTTTGAATGAAAAGGGGAAAAGAACCCTACACTACCCCTTCCCCCACTGAAGATTTTGGGGCTCCAAGACGCTTTACCTATAAAATTCTCCTGCAAAGGGGTTTCAGGTACTGAGCTGGGGTTTTGTCCCCACTCCCACCTCTGGACTCACTATTCAGTAGGAATTCTCAAGGAGGGCTTCAGTGACCTGAGGTTAGGGGAGGCTTAAGCAGTCCCTGGAAACCATCCCCAGACAAGATACCTCAAGCCATCCCTGCACACATGGTATGTTTGCCTGTAAGTTAAATGTCCTTAGAGAAGATGAGGCTACCCTTACCCTTAGCCACCCCCATTTTAGAGCTTCCAGGTCATGAGACTCCTTTCTCTCACTCCTCACCCACAAAGCTGCCAGAGAGGAAATAGATCAAAATGCTACTCCCTGCAGGACCAGAAGAATTCTTCCTCACCCAGAAGGATTATACAAAGCCTGGAAGCCCATTATCCCCTGTGACCCTAGGATTCAGTGGGATCTTGGCTGGAGCCAGTCATGCCCTGAGGAGTGCATGGGTCCAGATCCAGGTCACTAGGCCTTGAGAGCTCCTGTCCCACTATAGCTGAGGGCTAGGGATCCTGGAAAATTTGTGTGAGGGACCACAAGCTTCAGCATCCCTGTAAACCACAATGGGTTTCTTCTCTTACACAAGTTTGTTCGTGCCACCTCCCTCAGACAGCTTGCAGAGAACTGATGAGCCAAAAAGAAGGGGTCTGCCTGGCCTAGTTCAGAAGGGCTGAATGGGATGCTAGGACTATTGGGCTTGAGCCTGGTTTTGCCCCTGAGATTAGGTTAATCTGAACAAATCATTTTCCAACCAGGGATACAGGCTACAAAACAGGAAGACATGTCTCCAGATTCCTCTGCCTGCCAGCCAAGTAAGGCTACAAGAATCTGGGTAGCTGAAGAAGTAAGGGGCTCCAGATCACTGCCAACAAGATCCTGATTGCTGGCTGAGAATGCTTCTGGATGCACACACAACCCTGCAAACCCTGGCTGTTCCCCTCAGAGTTGTGCCTACCTGCTCAACACATATCTACAACACACACTCTCAGAATCAAGTGCATGAACTTCACTGTCCCTGGAACAGCAAAGAGATTGACATCACTTCACCCAGGCTCCAACCCCAGTCCTCCACAGAGTGTGTTCTGAATAAGACTTGGTTTCTCCTTCAAAAAAGGCCCTCACAGGCCTTTCTCATGGTGATTTTTCTGAGTGAATGAGGAAATTCATATCTGATCTCCCTGAAATGAGGACTCTTAAAAAGGGTCCAGCCTTGGGCAGCTTCCTGTGCTCAGAGGCACATGCCAATAGTGCTAAGGTGTTGAGCCACACATCTCTGCTATGCCTTTTTGACCCCATCTTCTTTCCCTTTGTTCCTTTGGGAGATGCTGCCATGAGTGAGCACCTCTGCCCCCACTCCTACTGTTCAGGAGGCTCCTCTTGCCTTGGCTCACCCAATCCAAACACAGCAGAGAACACATGCTCCCTGTTTCATTCCGGATCCTCTTAGGAGAGAGAAGAGGGTGGAAGGGAAGAGGCAGGCCCATCTCAGGAGGAGCTAACTGGGAGGAACTAGGAAAGAGAAGAAAGCATTGGCCGAAGAGAGGGTGGGGAGCCTCCCCTGGCTCCAGGGGCTGGGAGAAGAAAGCCAAGCAGCAATGGGAAAGCAAATGAGGGGAGAGGTGAGGCAAAAGGCAGGTCTGGGCAGGGCTGAGAGCAGGATGGAGAGCGGAAGTGGGAGGCTGGAGCAGCCCCAGTGGTGAAGGGGTGTGAGCCCAAGGACAAAGGAGGGAAGCAGAGCAGAGGCCCAAGGGAGGCAGGTCAGACTTTTTCCAGTGTCTCCAGGGCCTGCTGCGTACCCTTGGGTAAGTCTCTTTCCCTCTCTGGCCTGCCTTACCAGCTGGAAAATATGAGGTTGCACTAGATGATCTTCAGAGATCCTCCCATCTGAGGAACCTAAGGGTTTCAGACTCAACAGTGAGAGGGGAGAGGGCTGGGAGTAGAAGTGTGAATGGCTCACAGCACCACAGATGAAGAGGAGATGTTACTGATGCACAGGCCCTTCTCCCAGCCCCAGCCCCAGGCTTCCGTGGTTCCTTGGCCTTATTTGTTTTTGAGCCCCTCCATTAGGCTGGAGGGAGGTAATCAGGGGCTGGCACACAGCCTGAGGCATGGTACCAGGCCCTTTAGCAGGTGAATGAGCCACCCTGGGTTCCTCCTGCCAGCCTCTTCCAGGGCATAGCCTTGGGGAAAATTGCCTCAGCTGCATGGAAACACCTGCAAGACTCTTGGGTGACCCAGAGCCACAGTTCTCACTGAGGTGAGAGGTAAGGAGCCTGTCTACCTTCTCCAGGGTTTCTGCTGCCTCCCTCTTCAAACTAACTGCATAATTACATAGCAATAATAATAACTGGCACTTACACACCAAGTCCTATGTAAGTACATAATTTACTTATGTAATGACATAATGACTTGTTTGCTGGCCTGGGGGCTATAGGCATGAGGGCTTTGCTACTACTATCTACATCACCCTGGGGACACAGTGACTGCATGAATCCACAACCCTCAGGAGCCATGGTTCTCAGAAGTAGTTGTCCCCCACTGCAGACCCATCTTGGCCTAGCAGAGGTAATGAGGGGTCAGTCCTCTCAGGTGGAATTTGCTTACATCTCTCCATCCATCCACTGGGAGGTCAGGCTGGAGGGGCCAGAGCCCATTCCCATTCCCTTTCTAGGCAGAGGGAGACAATTCAAGCTGGGCTGGCAAATTTGGAGAGACTCCTGGTCACCGCCCAAGGAAACAAGAGGCCTTGCCCAATATAGGCATTTATGAACCTGGAGGCAAAACATTTTCTTCTCTTTCTCAGCCCTGCCCAGCTTAGCCCTACCCAGCCCAGCCCTGCCACCCTGGGCTTGGCTCCTCCTGGGACTACAGCCCAACTTCCCCGGTCTGGTCTGGGTGCTAGTTCCCATGCCACACTTAGCCCTCTTGGGACCTTCCAGTGGACAACTTCACAGGGGTTATGGCAGGTCTCAGGGACCTTGGAGACTCAGCTCTGGATTTGGCCTCCTTCTTACCATCCCATCCTTCTTCTCTTATCACCCTTATCTTTCTCCTCAGAGACCCCCTTCACAGCTTATATAAGTTCTGTAAGTTCTAGCCCTGGGCTGCGCCTGTGGCTCATCGAGTAGGGCGACAGTCCCATATACCAAAGGTGGCAAGTTTAAACCCAGCCTCGGCCGAACTGCAAAACAGAAAAATAGCTGGGTGCTGTGGCGGGCACCTGTAGTCCCAGCTACTTGGGAGGCTGAGGCAAGAGAGTCGCCTAAGCCCAGGAGTTGGAGGTTGCTGTGAGCTGTGTGATGCCACTGCACTCTACCGAGGGCGATAAAGTAAGACTCTTGTCTCTACAAAAAAAAAAAAAAAGTTCTAGCCCTAACTACAAAACAAGAACCACTAGATCTTCTAGGGTGCTGGCTCTTGGAGCACCCTGGAACTGTGAATACCATAATTCATCAAGGAGCGGGATATATACATTCCAAGCAGATATGATATGGAGATAGGGTCAGGAAACCTGAGTCCCTTTTTAGCTCAGCCAGTTTTTTTTCTGGTGGCTCCTGGGGAAGTTATATTTTCTCTTTGGTCTTCAATGTCTACCTACCTTTGAACCAAGGGAAACTGAAATGCTCTCCAAGGGACATTCTAGTAATAAACCTTCAAAGAGGAGCTCTGAGTTTCCAAATATATTCCCAGCTCTGAGATCTTCGTTGCTGTTGCTGCTGCCCTACAACTGGCCCTATGCCAGCCTTTCTTCCACCTTTGGAAGGTCAGACACTGGTTCTCTGGAAAACTTTACTCTTCCAAGCCCAGCCTGTGGAGGTATGTTGGGCCACTAATGGAAACTGCCAGGAGCACCTACACCTGGTCATGGGATGCTTCGGCATTCCCTGCAGTCTCCTTAGGGCTCAGGTAATAGCTTTTACTAAACAGGCCCCTCATCATAACAACAATGATGACAATGAGGAGAAGGATAGTGACCTTGATGGCCCTCTTAAGCCCACCCTCACCCCTACATCTGTTTCCTATTCCCTCCCTCAGTCATTTAGGCTTCTGGTGGGTCTGGCTGCCTGACTCTACAACCTGAGGCAGCAGTGGGTCCTGAAAATTGTGGTCACCATGGTACTCACTTGCAAGCCTTTGTCTAACTGTTCATATCATTTTGGGTTTCTGACTGATGTCCAGCTAAGTGCCTCCTTCAAGTGATTTTATACTTGATCCTCCCTCCAAATCATTCAGTAGCTCCAACACCACCATGACTGTACCTCCTAGTCCCAGAGGTCAGAGGTTCCTCTAGTGAGCCCAATGTTAGGCAGGTTCTCAGGAGCCTGAGAACTAGTGGGCAATAGCCTCAATAGCTCCACAGCCGAGGGGATCCCCACCAGAGCCTTTGTGCCCTCTCCCCTGCCTCACTTTTGCCTGCTCATTGGTTTACTAGGCCCAGGGCCAGACAGTGCTTGGTCAGCACCTTCTTTGTGACTGGCACTGCAGCACACAAGGACCCTGTCCTCAGGGAGCTTACCATCTAGAGCAATGGTTCTCAACCTGTGGGTTGCGACTCACAGGAACTATATTAAAGGGTCGTGGCATTAGGAAGGTTGAGAACCACTGGTCTAGAGGGAGGACAACCCTTATACAGAGGGTTAGAAAGCAGAGCCTAGGACATTGGGAGAAGTTTGGAATAATCTATGAGAACATCAGACTAAGTATCCTGGGGATTCTTTGGAGAGAGAATTAAGTGTGACCCAGGGCAGCTTGTCACGGTGGCCCTCCTGTAAAATGAAGGGGGAGATTTCAATTAGCAGAAAGGGCTGGAGATGGGAGGTGAAGTGGGCATGGGAATATGGCAGTCAAAGGGAGGTACATTGACTTATAAGGGAAACTGTGGTGCCCCAAACCCTACACCTGTGCCCTCTGGCCTTTACCTGTCCTTACCACCTCAAGACTAGGGAGCACACACATTTGGAATGGCCTTAAGGCTATCCCAGGCAGGGAACTCAGCCTCAGTCAGAGCTACCTTCATCTAGCTGCTTTCCAGGGTTCTCAATATGAGCACACATGCGCACACACCCATCCCCAAGACAGTACAAGCTACTCTGCCAAATTCCCCAGGACCCTCCCACTTGATTCTTATTTCCCACACCCCCCATTCACTCATGCCTGTATATACCTCACAGCCTTATCCCTCCTATCACATCCCTCCCACCCCTTACATAACTCTGTTTGGGATTATTTTTGCCCAGAGGTATGAGCTGCATTTCTGCATATTTAAACTGTCTTTGATTCCTTCCTGCCCATTTTTTAGTTCTGTTTGCCCAGGTGCCCGCCCCACCCACTAGCTCTCAGGCTCCTGGGAACATGCCTTACATTAGGCTCAGCTTGCCCCACAGCGACCAGCTAGTCTATTCCATGTTCAACGGAGAGGGCAGAGGGCAGGACTGAGGCCCCACTCAGGTGGGCCTTTTCTACCTTCAAGGTTGCACTCTGCTCTATGGCCCCAGGGTGTGGCCCCAGTAATTCAAGGGGGAAGGGGGCAGTGGGAGGAAAGACAAAATGCTAATTAAAGGTTTGTTTCCTATTAGCTTCTTACAAATAGACTGGCTTAATGTAATTTTGAAATGGTTGCAAGGGGGCTTTTTCATTGTAAAATAATTACATGACAATCATCATTTTATTTGTAAGAGCTCATTGCTAAATAGGCTGTAAGTGGCTTTCCAGCCTTCTCTCCTGCTGTGGAAACCAAGTGATTTGGTGGTCAGGGGACTATGGGATGGGGAGAGGCTTTCTGCATGGGGTCACTAGTTGAAATGAGGATTCAGCTTAGCAATTTCAATTGGCGCCAGCTGAGCTACCAAGCCTTAACAGGCCTGGTCGTGGTTAGAACCCCCCAGGTCCTGCCCACATTCCAGTGGAATCTTGTGGCCCCTGATCTCTGGGCCACCAGGGAGGACACTAAACTCCTGAGACTGCCACTGGAATTTTACTGCTGGCATGCCAGCGCTACCATCTGCACACCACATCCTAGGCACCCTAGGCCCTAATCTAGTACGACCCACTCAGTTACTATACTCTGACCAGGTGTCAGGCTGCAGTGCCTGATCTACAGGTGTTCTCCCATAACAACTCTCAGTTTTGGCATCTGATTTACAAGCAGCAAAACTGCACAGCTTAAAAGATTATTAAAGGCTATGTGGTAAGTTAGATGATCAGCTAGTTACAATGTAAGGATCATGGTGACATTTGTATTGCAAAAGATAAGAGTATAGGAGATGTTTTCCTGGAATACAAGACAGTCTGGCAAAGGCATAGGGTGGGGAATCACAAAGTAGGTTCAGAGAATGAGGAATATTCTAGTTGACTGCCATAGAAGACAGGTGCAGGAAGTCATGGGAGATAAGGAAAAAATAGGTGGGAACTCAGAGTACTTGGAGCTCCTGCTAAGGATACAAGAGGATACTGAAAGGGACAGTATCTGAGCAGGGACAAGACTTGAGGCTTATCTGGCAGCAATGTCAGGGCAGCATGAAGCAGGAGTAGTCTGGAGGCAGTAAAATTGATCAGTGCAACATTTTTCACAATGGGCTGTAGCCACCTATTGTTACAAACTCACCAGGATGCTTCCTACGAGTGCACAGTACTGATCCCATCCAAAACATTCTGAATTAAGTCTCTGGGGTGGGACCAGGACTTGGTATATGAAACACACTTCAAGAAGATTCTAGTTCCCCAGAGATTCTCATTCTCACTGCTCAACTTGGCATTTAAAGCTTTCTATAACATGTCCTTACCACCAACTATATTTTTAAGGTTAATGGGGATATAATTTACATACCATGCAAATGGCCCATTTAAAGAGTACAACTCACTATTCTTGATGTAGTCATGGGACTGTGAAATCACCACTATAATAAATTTTAGGACACTTTCCTGTAGAAGCCCTATATTCTTTAGCACAGCCCCTCTATCCTCTTCAGGCCTAGGAACCATTGATCTATTTTCTTACTCTATATGTGGACATTGACTATTCTGGACATTTCATATACATGGAAATAGATAATATGTGACCTTTTTATGACTTCTTTCATTTGGCATAATCTTTTCAAGGTTCATACCTGTTGTAGCATGTATCTGTACTTCATTCCTTTTGCCAGGTGAATAAAACTACATTATATGTACATATACCATATATGCTAAAGAGTATGGGGTTTCCTTTGGGTGTGATGAGTATGTTCTGCAATTTATTGTATTGATGGTTGCACAATCCCATGAATACGCCAAGAACAGTGAATTGTATGCTTTAAATAGGTCATTTGTATGGTATGTGAATTGTATCCCAATTGATGAACACTTGGTTGTTTCTGCTTTTTGGCTATTATTACTATTACTTCTGTGAACATTTATATACAAGCTTTTATGTGAATATATTTTTTCATTTCTCTTGGGTATATATAATACCTGAAATCCCCTCTGGAAGTGAGATTGCTTGGTCATATTGTAACTCTATGTTTAACCTTTTGAGGAACTGTCAGACTTTTTTCCAAAGCAACTACACCAGCAGTGTATGATGGTTCCAATTTCTTTTCATTCTCACCAATGCTTGTTATTATGTGACTTTTTGATTCTAGCTGTCCCAGTGGATGTAAATGATATCATGTGGGTTTTTTTCTTAAGCAGATTTATTAAGACATAGTTCAAACAGCATAGAATTCATCCATGTAAAGTGTACTTGTTGATGGTTTTTGAAATATTACATTATTTTATTATGATTGTGATTTGCATTTCTCTGATGACTTAGGATGATGAACTTCTTTTTTGTATATATTGTCCATTTGTATGTCTTCTTGGGAAAAATGTCTATCCAGATCTTTGGCTTACTTCTTCTCAGCTTTATGGAGTTATAATTGTGAAATAAAAATTGTATATGTCAAAAAAAATTGTATATGTCCATTTTTAATTGTGTCATTTATCTTTTTATAATGAATTAGAAGAGTTCTTTGTGTTATAGATACAAATCTCTTATTTTTGTAAATATAATTTACAAAAATTTGTTGTCAATTTGTGTGTTGTCTTTCTCTTGCCTTCCTTTCTTTATTCTTTCTCTTTCTCTTTCTCTCTTTCTTTTTTAGATAGAATTTCACTTTGTCACCCTTGGTAGAGTGTCACAGTGTCATAGCTTTCAGCAACCTCAAACTCTTGGGGCTCAGGTGATTCTCTTGCCTCAGCCTCCCGAGTAGCTAGGACTACAGGCGGCCACCACAACACCTGGCTATTTTTAGAGATGGGGTCTCACTCTAGCTCAGCCTTGTCTTGAACTCCTGAGCTCTGGTGATCTACCTCCTTCAGCCTTCCAGAATGCTGGGATTAAAGCATTAGTCACTGTGCCCAGTTCATTGGTTTTTTTTTGAAACAGAGTCTCACTATGTTGCCCTTAGTAGAGTGCTGTGGCATCACAGCTCATAGCAACCTTAAACTCTTGGGCTTAAGTGATTCTCTTGTCTCAGTCTCCCAGAAGCTGGGACTACAGGCACCTGCCAAAACGCTCAGTTATTTTTTGTCGCAGTTGTCATTGTTGTTTATCTGGCCCGGGCTGGGTTGGAACCTGTCAGCCTCGGCGTACATGGCTGACGCCATAACCACTGTGCTATAGGCGCCGAGCCCCAGCTCACTTTCTTGATGGTGTCCTTTGAAGCATGAAAAATGTTATTTATTTATTTATTCATTCATTTATTTATTATTTTTAAGGCAAGCATGAAACAGTTTATTGAGGAAAAGAAAGATAGGTTTATAGAGCAAGAAAGTTTATAAAGCAAGATATGTTTCCCATAAGACAGTGAATGCGGCCTCCATTGCCACAAGAATCAAAGAGACCTGAAGCATGAAAAATTTTAATTTTGATGAATTCCAATTTACCTATTTTTTCTTTTGTTGCTTGTGCTCATGGTGTCATTACCTAATCCAATGTCATGAAGATTTATGCCTGTTTTTTATTCTAAGAGTTTTGTGTTTTAAGTTCTTACTGCTAGGTCTTTGATCCGTGGTGAGTTGTATATGGTGTGGGGTATTCTTTTGCATGTGACTATTGAGTGGCCCCAACATCATTGTTAAAAAGACTACAGGGCCAAGCACGGTGGCTCATACCTGTAATCCTAGCACTCTGGGAGACCAAGGGGGGGTGGATCGCATGAGACAAGCCTGAGCAAGAGTAAGACCCTGTTTCTACTAAAAATAGAAAAACTAGCTAGACATAGTTAGTGGTGAGCACCTGTAGTCCCAGCTACTCAGGAGGCTAAGGCAAGAGGATCTCTTGAACCCAGGAGTTTGAGGTTCTGTGAGCTATGATGGCATGGCACTCTACCCAGGATAAGAGATTGAGACTCTGACTCAAAAAAGAAAAAAAAAGACTACAGTAACATTTTTTATAAGTTCCTCCCCATTAATTCCTATGTGAACTGTAGTCAGGGAACCAGAGGATACAGAACTAGCCTAGGCAATGGGTGAAAGTGTTTAAACTCTGGTGGTTTGGTGGTCATATCATAAAATGGAAATTAAAGGATGAATGAAAGATATAGGGGTAAAGGAATGGCAACACAGGTGATGGAGTGGATGTGATGGCTCATAAAAAGCCAAAGATGACATTACAATGATGACATCTATTCTTTGTGTGCCTTTTGACAGCTTAAAACATGCTTCTACATACCTTGTCTCATTCAGTGCTCTTGGTGAGATAGAGAGGACAGTCCCATCTTCACATAACAGATGATGAGACTGAGGGTCTGAGATGTGGTTAGTAAGCCCCATGGTTCTGAATATCAGTGACTAGGACACTTACAGGAGTTGGGAAACGGGGAAGAGACACTTGAGCTGTTTAGACAAGTTGGATTTGGGGTGGCAGCAGGATATGTCTAGCAGACATTTGAAAATGCAACACTAGAGTCGGCTCAGGAGTGGGGGGGATAAAGATCGGTTTGAGGAGTCACTGTTGCAGGGCATCACGGACGTCATCAGAAGGCAAGACTGCTAGGGAGAAAGTGTAGACAGAAGAAGGCTGTGGCAGAGACACGCGGGGAGACGCCCACATGCAGAGGCCAGGAAGGGGTGAGACAGTGGATAGGGGAAACACTAGGAGAGTTTTCTGAGAAGAATAGGGTGGGTCAACTAGCAGCAAACACAGAATAAACAGCAGATGGTAAAAAACTTCCAAAGGATAGGGGTGGCTAGTGGAAGGAGTTGGGGTGTGTGTGTCACAGATCATTGCTATGAACAGTTGGTCATTTGATCACACTTCAGTGCTGATTGGACTATGTTACTTGAAGAAAACCCTTCTTCAGTTATTTTACAAAGCAAATAATTTCTATTATCTCTCTCTCTCTCTCCTTCCCCCTCAACCCCTTCTCTGTTAGAGAATTTTCACGTGAAAGTTTTGCTTAAATGCAGCTTTGCCTGCCTATGGAAGTGAGCACAACATGCTTCTGACATGATTATCCTCCCAAAGGCAGGGGAGCCAGGCCAGGTTTCTGTAATCTGAGTGCAGATTAAGCAGGCAATGCTGCTAGTTCTGAGCTTGCATTCAAAGTCAGGGAAACAGCAAGTATGGGATCATTAACCCAGCCCACCCCACTTCCCCCTGGGCCCCATATGGCCACGTGTCACTAGAAGCAAGAAGCACTTGCGAGGGATCTGGTCCTTATGCTTAGCTTATATGCATTAATTGCTTGAGGAAAAGGGTTTTGAGGTTCCCTGAATCCCTACAGCCAAATGATACTCTGGAGATATAGGAGGGCACATGGGAGGTGACAGGGCAACAGATGCAATATCAGACTGATGAAGCATCTGGGGAAGTATATGATTCCTCTCTCATTCCACATCTTAGCCCTGAGGGGTTTAGTTTGCATCAGGGTAGAGGTAGGGGGTAAAGTTACCTAGCTAAATTCCTGGCTTTGTGATAGTTTGATTCAGCAGGGTTCTCTGAGCATCTAATACATGCAGTTTAAGGATGGTGGGAGACACAGCAATGCTGAAGACAGACCCTGTCTTGAGGAGCTCACAGCTACCAGACTGATGAGAAGTGATGCAGTTTCCTGTATGCACTTGGCACACAGATCCTTGAGAAAACAAAACTGGATTATAATACCAGTACACAGCTCTAAAAGAGAAGCAATGGATATATACCATGCAATTCTAAGTGACCACTTCAATGATGAATATATTGGTTATGTCAATGTACAAAGATTGTGTACGAAATACAGCAATTGAACTAGGCAGAGACCACATCAGAGACAGCTGTGCAAAGCTCTCAACCAAAATCTGAGAGACTACAGAGGGCAGTAAGAATTTACCTGCTTGGAGCTCCATAAGTTTTCTTCCTGTAAACTTGTTTAGATTCATAACAAAAATGAACAGCCTAGAAAACAAACACTATGGAAGAGTGGAGGATGGAGTGGCCGGGGAGGGATGAGAGGACAGGGAACATTCTAAATAGGGAGAATAGCATGTGCAAGCGTTTGGAGGTAGGAATGTATACACTACAACAAAGCATAATGAGCAAACCATCTTGGCCTGGAAAAGTAGATTTAGATCCTAATGTGAACACTTATAGGCCAATCTTAGCTGTTTGGATTTTATTTTACAGGTTAAGGAGACTTCCTGAGGGCTTGGGGCAGTAATTCTTATTAATCTTCACATCTGTGAAGGTTAAATGAGTTAATCCAGGTAAGGTTTCTTAGAAGAGAGTGTAGTGTTTATTAATTATCATTATCATCTTTGTCATTTGTCTTCCAAATAAGCCATATGTTCACTTAGGGCAGGGATTACATTTTCCAGAGAAGGAGGGAAGTGGGTAGGTAACTCAGACTCACAGGGTCAGAGAAGGTTTCCCAGTGTAAAGCAAGGCTTCTCTGAGACCCTGAAGGTTAATCAAGTTTGAAAAATGGGGTACCTGGAGTGGAGATTGAGGGGAGGGAAAGGAAAATGTTGAAGACAGAGGAAACAGCATATTAAGAAGTTACAAAGCGGTAAGAAAGTATGGGAACTAAAATAAGTTTAACTAACCATCCTCTGAGAAGGCATCTGTTTTAAAATCCAATGACCAAGTGATTTTAACAAGGTTATAGGAGATAAGGCTTATGACACATGTCAACTGCTTTCCTATATACCAGCAATGAGCAAGCGGAATTTGAAATCAAAAACACATTATTGTTTATATTAGTACTTCCCAAAATGAAATACTTAGGTAGAAATATGTACAAAATATGCACAAAATCTACAATAGGAAAACTACAAAACTCTGAGGAACAAAATCAAAGAACTAAATAAATGGAGAGATAGTCCATGTTCATAGATAGGAAGATTTAATATTGTCAAGACGTCAGTTCTTCTCAACTTGATGTATAGATTCAGTGCAAGCCCAACCAAAATCTCAGCAAGTTATTTTGTAGATGTCAATAAAATGATTCTAAAATTATGTGGAAAGGCAAACTACCCAGAAGAGCCAATTCAATATTGAAAGAGAAGAACAAAGACAGAGGACTGACGATACTTGATTTAAAGGCTTACTCTAAAGCTACAGTAATCAAGGCAGTTTGATCCTGGTGAAACAATAGATTAACAGATCAACAGAACAGAATGGAGAGCCCAGAAATAGACTCACATAAATACAGTCAACTGATATCTTATAAAGGAGCAAAGGCAATACAACGTAGCAAAGATAATCATTTCAACAAAATAGTGTTTGAATAACTCAAAATCCACCTGCAAAAAAATGAATCTAAACACAGACTCTATAAGTATCATAAAAATTCACTCAAAATACATTCTTCCAGTTATAGCACAAGAAATGGGGAAAGGGGCAAGGGAGGGGAGGGGGGAGGATGGGTGGAGG
>CAUYRH010163198.1:0-26848 GCA_963574655.1 Perodicticus potto | reverse complement strand
GCTCAAGCGAGTCTCCTGCTTCTGCCTACCAAGTACCTGGGACCACAGGCGCCCGCCACAACACCCGGCCATTTTTTGGTTGCAGCCGTCATTGTTGTTTGGCGGGCCCGGGCTGGATCTGAACCCTCCAGCTCAGGTGTACGTGGCTGGCACCTTAGCCCATTGAGCCACAGGCGCCGAGCCAAAGATCTGTATTTTCTATTTCAGGGCCCAGGACCTCCCCAACTCCCCTCAGCCTCTGCTGAAATGGAGGCTGCAGCTGTGTCTCATGCAGGTGGTCAGGGACAGCCCAGATACTGACCCTGACCATGGCCCACAGCCAGCCAGTGGGCTAGGAGGACACGGTTGGAAAAGTCAGACTAGAGCTCTGAGGAGGAGGACACCTAGGTCTGGTGTCAGGGTTCAGCCTAGGCTGGAGCAGGAATTGTGTCAGGGACTGACACAGACCTCACCTTGTTACTGTCGAAGTAGCGCAGGTAATCAGCATCCAGTCTCACCCATCGTTTCTGATAGATATAAGATCTGGAGAGGCAGAGAAACAACAGAGCAAAGGACTGGGGCTGAGAGGACAGGTTTCAGGATCTCCCAGCACCTCCAGCAGTCCCACACAGAGTTAGGATCAGCCAGGTTCAAGGGAAGAAGGATCCCAAATGGCCCCTGAGAAGAAGATGGACATTACCCAAGAAGAGTGAGTGAGTCAAACTCACAGTAGGACTTCCCAATTTAAAGGACAATAAAACAGGTCTGGAGGGAGACCTATACAGAAAATCTTGGGTCCCTCTGGTTTTCTGATCTGCGATACCAGTGTCCTGGAGCACCGTCCGCCCCCACACAGAGCACCAAGAGGTCTCACTCACCCCTGCGGTGGGTTCTTGTCCAGCCAGCCTGCCTTGATGACAGGTGTGATGGGGGTAGATCCCCCAGGCAGCCCATCCATGGGGTGTGGTGGGAGTTCGGGAATCAGGCTGGGCAAGGGCAAGTTCAGGGTGCTGGTGTGCCATCCACTACTAGGGAGAGAGGAGAGCTGAGGGGGTTGGCCGCGGAGGTGAGCGGTGGGAGGGCTGGGAGTAGGCTTTGGGGAGAAGGGAACTACTAAGAGGAGTGGATGCTCACTTGGGGACACCCTCATAGGCGTGGTCATCCTCATCCTCATCCTCTCGGTCGTCCCCAGACAGCTCCTCCCCCTCGCTCAGCAGACTGGCCACACGTACGGCTCGTGGGACTACGCTCGGTGGTGGCTCCTCCTGCCCCCAAACCCACAGCATCATCCTTCCCTTCTGCCCAGATCACACCCACCCAGGGGCTGCCACACCCCCTCTGTCTACACAGGCTGACCCACACAACTCAGCACTTTTACTTCTGTTTTTTCACATTCTCCTCCCCCACCAATGGAGACCACAGAGGCCCCAGGGTCACAAGGAGACGAGAACCAGTGGCCAGCACCAACCTAGGCCACAAAGATGAAAACATGAAGGGACAGAGAAAAAGTTTTGGGGCTAGAGAGATAAGATGAACAGCCAGACGTGGGAACACAGAAAAGGAAACAAAGACAGACACTGCATGACAGATACGCACCGAACAGAGAGAGGGAAGACGCCACAAACCACCCAGCAGAAGTTCTAGACCAGAACTGCAACGGTGGCCCAGGGCCTAGGGGCTTTGACTGACCCCTGACCCCTGCATGGTATGAAGAGGAAGTGAGGGAGAACAACTCTCCTGTGATATGCCTGCCCATTCTCTATCTGATGGTCCCCACAGTCTAAAGGGCAGCTAGCCAGCCTTCCCTCTACACTGACAGGCAGACCCACCTTCTTGATCATCACGCTGGTGGGGGCCCCTGGCCCCTCCTCTGGGAGATCATAGTAGTCAGAGTCATCTGGTGAAAGAGTGATAGGGGAGACTCAGAAGCAAGGGGCTAACTAGCCTCCTCTCCTGGGGCACCTCAGCTTAGCGTCACAAAACCACCCCAGACCAAGAAAGATCCCCACCCCCACCTCGGCCTGGCTTTCAAAAAAGGCACAGGGGACAGGAAGTACTATTTTATACCCTTGGGGCCTCATGGGACAGCACTAAGGGTGGCCAAGGAGAGGCCCGGCCACCTCAGGGAGTTCTAAGCAGGCAGCAAGCTTGGTGGTCAGGGCCAAACTGTCCAAAAAAAGATAAGAAAGTAACAAAAATCAAGAAAAGTAGACTGCCTAGGAAAAGCAAACCACCCGCTACCATGGGAAATGCTTCAAGACTAAATCATGGGGAACTCAAAAAGTCTGCCATGTCCCCACACGTAATAATCACGCTGGTGGGGGCCCCTGGCCCCTCCTCTGGGAGATCAGAGTAGTCGGAGCCATCTGGTGAAAGAGTGATAGAGGAGACTATCAGAGAGCCAGGTGCTGTCTCCATTCGAAGATGATGCTCAGGGAGGCTGAGTGACCTTCCAAGGCCACACAATGGGCTGGCAGTAGGGCGGGACAGAATGCGGAGTGGGATCCTTGCATACTCTCCAGGGGCCTATCCTAGGCAACCCATCCAGAGCCCCATCCCCTGATGGCAGCACTCACCGAACTCCGGGAATGGGCGTTGAGGCTTCGGAGGGATCTCAGGTGGGCAGGGAGGTGGAGATGGGGTCTGGGGAGGCTGTGAGGGGAGAGTGGACAGGGGCTCCTCAGACTCTGGCTGGGGAGGGGATGACAGTGGTGGCGGCAGTAACTTCTCCTTGGAGGGAAGGCTGGAACAGAACAAAAGTTAGGCATCGCTAAGTGACAGAGCCAGGACTCCAACCCACCAACCCCTTACTCACCTGAGTTTCAGTAAAACTCATTCATTATAGAAACTCACACACACAGATGAGCACTCTCCTCCAAACGCCCTCCTCACCTCATTTCCCTGGCCAAAACCGTTCCTAGTTCCCCAAAGCCTAAAGGAAACAGGCACCCTCTGTCCCCAATGCTCTAGCTTTTAGCCCCATGTACCCACTGGGTCTCCACTCTGGAGGAGGGATAAAGACCAAACTGGGGAGTCTGGGAAGGCTTCCTGGAGGAGGTGGTGCATGACCTGAGAAGGCATTTGCTGATAAAGGGAAAGGATGGGATTGAAATGGGATTCAAGGCTCAAGTCACAGACCAGAGCCTTAGAAACAAATTCCTAATATTCTGTATTATGGGCCTCTGGCTCAAGATCACCTTCTTTCTTGCCTAGACTTGGATGTTCACTACCTCCTGGGTGCCTTCAGACCCCTCAAGCTCACCTCAGCCCATCATACTTGTCTTCCACAGCACCAATTTCTCATCTCTACTATTGCTCCCCCGAGGAACCTTCCCCCAACTCTCCATGGCCAGTTTCAGGCCCCCTGGGCTCTCATGACACAGATCACATGCCCTGCATCTCCTGAAGGACTTTGGCATCAAGGACATGGCTTTGAACCTTGCCTTAGTTCCTGTGTGTCCTGGGGGCAAACACCTAGCTGCTCTGAGCCTCAGTTTCCTCTTCTGTAAGACAAGGACTGTATTAGTAACCTGGCAGGGCAGCTGGAGGATTAACCAAGAAGTGTCATGTGCCAGCACACAGGATGCCCAGGGACCACCAGCAGGAACAAGGGGCCCTTGAAGGCCTGGTCCCACCAGCTATCTCTGCCAGGGTCCTGGAGGAGCCAAGGATAGGCATCAGAACAGAAGGGTAACTTCTCCCACTAGTCGTTTCTGGCCTGGTCCTTATGTTACCCCAGTGTTCCTGGCAGTGACTGACGTGTGAGACTACCACAAAAGCAAGGAAGAACCAGGAGGGAATGACAGGGCCTGCCTGTGGGATGGTCGTGATGCCAGGCCTTTGCTCAAGCTGTAGCCTCCACCAGTAATACCTTTCTCCCTGTTCTCAGACTAGGAAATATTCACTCATTCTTTAACTCTAAAACCAAGCCTCCCTCCTCTGAACATCTTCTCTGACCCTTTCTTTTTGCTCTCCCAGCCTATCTGCATTTCCCTACATTATGAGCTTCATATAAATTATTTCAAAAAATATTTTTCAAAGTATGTCCTTCATGCCAAGTAATGTGCTAACACCTAAGCCAGGATCTGAACCCTGACTCCAATGTCTGTTGCTTCTTAGGACACATGGCTCCTTCCACATCAACCTTCTCTTCTCTGTGTGTGATGAAACCCTTCCACCGTCCGTGTGGGAAACTGACCTTCAGCTAGCTTTCTAGCTCTGTTCCCCCAGAAGCCTGCTAAAGGTGGTATGACAGTCGTGTTTCTAGGTAACACTGCCTTTGGCAGCAATGGTCTGAGAGAAGAACTGCATTTGAACCGAGAGGAACTGCAAGTGGACTCTCTACTTGGTGGAGAAGCCAGGGCTTAGGGTTTCTCTAGTATGGTGATTTGTAAACTGGGCATGTCTCATGCACAGGCCTGAAACCACACCTGTGGGGTTGTTAGAGACATCCTGGCTCCTGTAGCAAGAGATTCCTAAGCCAGGTTGGCTCCCCATAAGTCGCTTATCCACTGTCTCGGTCCTTTACTCCTAGAGGGTATGTGGTTCCACAAGCTATGTGGACTGTGGCAGGATCACTATGAGGATCCCACAGCAGATGAAGACCTGTCATTGCCTGGTGGAAAGCTGCTCCCTTGGAATCTGATGCCAAGTGGGGCCCATGGCAGTCTTGACAGTTTGATTGTTTAGCTGGACCTATGAAGCCCCCCTGGTGGGCACTGCATACAGCTGTCTCCCTCATGTGACCCTGAGCCTCTTTAGGGCAGGGGGCAGCATCTGCCTTGATAGTCCCACAGTCCAGTGGGGGCTTGTGGCCTAGTCAGCATCAAGAGTATGTGGGCTGGCTGGGTGGGGGTGTAGGCAGACCCATGGATGGGTGGCAGGTAGATGGTAGGTGGGTAAGTTGATCCTTAGGGTTAGAAGGGAGGCAAATTTAAAGGATACCTCCTGTCCTTACCTCCTCTGGACTGTAATCTGGCTGGCCCTGGCCCAATAGCTTGGAGTTCTGCCCTTAGCTAATCACAGGCTGGGCTTCTAATAGCCTCTACCTCTTGGACTCTGGGAGGCAGGCCCAATAGCATGACCTGGAGTGGGCATGAAGTGACTGAGGTAATGCCTATAGGCCCAACAGCATGACCTGGGGTGCTGGCTCTAGCTGGTCACTGTCCTTAGATGTAACCTGACAGACAGACAAATCAATCCATTGGGCTGCTGCCTCCAGAGTCCAAGAGGCACAGGCCATTAGAAGCCCAGCCTGTGATTAGCTGAGGGCAGAACTCCAAGCTGTTGGGCCAGGGCCAGCCAGATTGTAGTCCAGCGGAGGTAGGCACAGGCTTTATTCCTCCGATGCCAAGAAGGGCTAAATGGGCCTATCTCTCAAAGCTCCCCCTGGATCTAAGGGCAGAGCTAAGGGGAAGATGGTAGTAATGAGCAAAAATGCCCACCTGCTGCCACTCAACCTCAGGATCAAGTGTCATCAGCCCTCTCATCTCATCCTGGCAGCCCATCCCATCCCCATTACTCTGCCCATCCTGCCTAATCGGATGTTCCCTGAAGCAAGCTCTATACTTAACCTTCCTCACCACTGTATCCCCAGTACTCAGCAAGGATTTATAAACAAATATACACCTGGGTTAATTAATTCTTACTAATTAATTGTGCATGTGTGTGTGTCTACGTCTGTATGTTCCCAGCCATCTTCTAAACACTTTACATAGACTCATTCATTTACTCATTACAAGGGCTCCATAAGGTAAGGCTTATTATTATCCTACTTTACAGAGGAAGAAACTGAGGCATTGGAGTGCTAAGTAATTTGTCCTTAGTCCCAAGCTGAGATTTGAACCCAAACAGTCTAGCACCACAGCCCATGAAATGAGGACATGCCAGTATCTGAGGGCTACTCTGAGGCCTGCTGTCTCACACTGGCCACCCAGGTCCAGGGTCCATCTGGGAGAGAACACAGTCACAGCTGGCAGCTAGCTGTCATCACCATGGCAAGAAGGAAGAGGGCAACAGATGGAAAGGGCTCTTCTCCCAGCAGAGCAGTGACAGGGAAGGTACTATGTCCCTCTTGTAACTCTCAGGCCCCACCATAGCCATGTCCTCTAGGAAACTTCCTGGCTGACCCCTTCCTGCCTGTCTACTGGATGGGATCAGGGACCTGCTTAGTCATGGGCAGGCTCAAGAAAGAAGAAGTACAGTCCAGGAAGGCATAGCATGTGGGAAAACCCCAGGGAAGGGGCAGTGACCTCCTACCGGGAACAGAGTCCACAGAATGCCCCACACCAGCTGGAGTCCCAGCTCCTCAGTGCCTGTACCCTTAAGAGGGGGTCCAGGGTGTCACTCATAGCTCGGTGGGTAGCGCACCAGCCACATGCACCGAGGCTGGCAGGTTCAAACCCGGCCCGGCCCAGCCCGGCCTAGGCCAGCTAAAAACAACAATGACAATTGCAACAAAAAAATAGCTGGGTGTTGTGGCTGCCACCTGTGGTCCTAGGTACTTGGGAGGCTAAGGCAAGAGAATCCCTTAAGCCCAAGAGTTGGAGGTTGTTATGAGCTGCGATGCCATGGCACTCTACTGAGGATAACAGCTTGAGAGTCTGTCTCAAAAAAAAAAAACCAAAACAAGAGGGGGTCCAGCTCCAACCCTGAGGTCCAGCTGAGGCCCTGTTGGAATGTTCCCCCAGCAACTTCAGCCCACGAGACAGAAGATCTGCCCAACCCTGAGCATGTCTTTAATGGCCCCATCGCTTAGCCTTTGCTCCCAGGGCTTCCTGCTCCTCTCTACCCTCTCCCTATGATCCCAGCTCATGGAAGCCCACTAGTAGCTCAACAGGCCTCACCCTATAGGCAGCCTCTGAGGTACCCTCACTTTCTTCCATACTGCTGGCTCCCTGCTCCTCCAGCCCTTTCTCCCCTAGTCAAGGCAAGACTATGACTATGCCTGGGCAAGACTGCACACCCTGGGCAGGGGCAGGGGCAGATCCACCCAGCCTGGGCCTTCCACCTAAGAAGTCTGTTTTATTGGACTAGGGAAAATACACATAGTAGCATACACCTGGAGGATATGGAACATGTGAGGGTCCCAAGCTAGAATGGGTAAGAGTAGGGTGATCATATAATTAGTCGTATAAACTGGAAACACTTCTCAGAGTGAAAAGAGGCACTATTAATACCTGTGTTCAGGCAACAAGCATAACAAGGCCCTATCCCAAGCAAAATGAGATGTGTAGTCACTTCAGTTAAGAGACGGGGCTTTAAGCCAGGCAGACTGGGGTTTGAATGTAGCTCAGCTGCTCATCAGTCTGTGACCTCAAGCAGGTCACTTCACCTCTGAGCCCCAGTTTCCTCTCTGTCTTCGGGCTTACTGGTAATTCAATAAAGGACAGCCACTCCCACATGTGACCAGCACAACTTCCTCCCCATGGCTGTGGCTGAAGGAGGCTCAGGCCCTACAAGTGGGGCTAGGAACCTGCTTCACAACAGCAACCTTGTCTCCTCCTCCTCCAAAAGGCCTAAATCATACACCCTCCCCCGTCCTGCAGACCAACCCTCACATCTCAGTCTGATTTGGGGCTTCTTTGGGGATCCCCCAGCTTCCACACTTCCAATCACTCAGAGGAAGAGGAAGAGAAGGAGGAAGAAGAGGAGGAGGAGAATGGGCCAGGAGCCTGCTCCATAACCTCCTCCTTCTCTTCCCCCCGGCTCTCCCTTAATATCTTTCTGTCCATACCAATCTCTGGCCAAAGGAACCAGTTCTCACCTTGAAGGAAGGTAGGCTGCTGAGTGGGGCAGCCTGTAATAAACCAGGCTGACTTTGGACTCATCCCCCACTCATATTCTGCGCCCCGCTGCTGTGCTGCAGACTGTAAATGCATACTTCCAGGCCTCTGCATACACACTCTCTTCCTTATACCTGGAATACCCTTCCCTGCCTGGCCAACTCCTACTCCTTCAGAAGACCCAAATCATATACCCTCCCCTCTACTGCGGGGCTCCTCTCACATCTTTGGCTCATCTGGGGCTTCCTTGGGGATCACTCAGCTGCCACACTTCTATTTGCTCAGTATGGCCATAACAGCCAACGTCTGCTTCACACAAACTGACCACTAAAGACCAAGGACCTGGGTCTATAACCCGTCCTAGAGTCAGGACCTTCCCCCTAAGCATCTGTCTCCTAATGTGATGTTCCCTTTCCACAGGGGAAAACTGTCCTGGCCACACACTTCCTCATTCCTGCCCTGACCTCCTCAGGGGCCCAGGCCACGGCACTATGCCTCTTGCCTCCTCTGCTGCTGCTTCTGCCCTTCTTCATCCATCATGTGACCTAAAAGTCAGCACCTTCAGCATTCTTTGGGCTCTGTTCCGTTCACTTCTGCCCAGGCCCCAGCATATGTGGTCTGAGAAGTAAGTTTGTGTACTCATCCCGGAAAAAGTGCTATATACCTCATTGCTGAATATCACAATGGTCACCTTCAAAGTACTCTCCCTTGGGGGGTTATGCAGTGGTGCCAGTGCCGAGTCCACCCTTCACAGCAATGTTGGAACTCTTTTTCTGGAAATGACCACCAGAGCTGTCATCCTATGAAGTCTGACAAATTCACGAACTCATCCTAGAAAAAGTGATACAGACCTCATTGCTGAATATCACTATGGTCACCATCCAAGCACTCCCCTTGGGAAGCTATGCATTGCCAGTGCTTAGTCTACCCTTCAAGCACTTTTTCTAGGATGAGTTCATAAACTTAATTGTCGGACCTTGTAGACAGCTCTTCCTGGGGTCTCACTTGCTAGAATGGGATGTCTACAGTCTGTATCTCAACATCTGTACACACCCTAGGGCCAATCCTCTCCATGCTACCACCAATACCCAGCACAGAGGGGGCCTTGGTGAGTATATTGAATGAATGAATAACCACCATCCTTGCAGCCTGGTCACTGGAGATGTTCAAGATCAGCAGCTCCTACACCTCTCCGTATAGTAGTGTCCAACTAAATTTGGAGCCCATCCTCACAACCAAGACTTCAGTTCTCAGCACTTCTCCCTGGGACAACAGCTAACACTTCCTAAGCAACCACCCTGCCAGGCATTCTGTTGCTGGCTTTTTGTTTGTTTAATGACCCAGGGTCATCAATTCCATTACACTCAGGACACGCCTCCTATAGGAAATCTTCCCAATTGCTCCCTCCTCTAAGCTCACACAACCTTTTAGGCGTTAGTAGCACTCCACCACCCAGCCAGCCCTGCCATCTGCGCAGTAGGTGGCAGAGGCCTTGTCTCCCACAGCAGCTCTGAGTGTTTCCCAAGCCAGGTACTGACTCCTGAGAACAGCAGCAGGAGGAAGTTCAGTCCTCAGGGAACTCACAGAAGTATTGAGCCCCTCCCAAGTGTCCAGTCAGGGCTGGTGTGGCAGGAGGAGTAGGTATAAGTATCTACTGAGCCCTACTGAAAAGATGAGCTGAGGGCACAGCGCAGGGCTTGGGAGGGCGGGTACACAGATAGAACCTGGTTAGAGGCCTCTCTGTCCCAGTGACCTGAGCACCAGGTTGGGGTGGGGCGGTAGCTGAGTTCATTAGGATTAGGGATCACGGCAATTGCAAGGCATGCCAGCCCTGGGGAGGATGAGTAGAAGTGCCAACCCTCTGCACTTCTTCTATCACCTTAGACTGGGGGTGGGAAGTTCAGCACCACAGCACCCTTGATCTTGACAGTGAATAAGCCAACCTAAAGCTCCCCAGGGAATCTCCAGAGGATGCAGGGAGCTGGGATCGGGCCCCAGGTCTCTGAAGGGCAGAGACCTCACAAAGGTCACAAAAATCTTGGGGCACAGTCTGAGAACGGCCCAGAAAACAAGTACTTTGGTCTGTAGACCCAGGAGAGAGATTTATGGGGAGCTGGAGACCTGGAAAGCCCAAGGGAGAGGGAGAGAGGAAAGAAAGGGAGAAAAGGAAAAGGTGAGGTGGGGGGTGGGGTGGGGAGGAAGGAGGGAAGAAATGGAGAAAGTGAAAGAAAACAGAAAATCCTGAGAACAAAGTGGAAGGGGGAGGAGAGCACCATAGAAAGCCTGGCCCAGAGGTGATAGACAGACAGACAGACTCCTGCCTTCCCAGGTCCTCAGATGGCACCTCCCTCCCACCTGCCCCACAGCCCCTCGCTCACCCTCAGACGCCCACTAGGTCCTGGGGCCAAGGATTCTCGTAGCTCCAGCCAGGCGGGCTCACTCAGTGTGTGCACAAGAGTGTTTGTTTTATGCCTGTCTCACCTGACCCTGTTCCCTGGGTGTGTCTGAAGCCGAGTTCTCTTGGAAGCATCTGGGCCCAGGTATGGCTCTGTGCCCAGGTATGGCTCTGCGCTCCTGTGATTTGCGTCCCTGAACGTTTGTGAATCACTTCTCTGCGTGCGGGTGTGTTTCTGTGTATAACTGTGATCTGTCCTGGAAAGGGAGGGAGAGAGTGAGTGAGTGTGTGTGTGTGTCTGCTCTGGTCTCTGGTGGCTTCCTGCTCCCCAATTCCTCCGCCCCCTACAGCCCTGGCCAACACACACTTCCTGAAAACACTGACTGAGAAGGAGAAAAGACACCCAGAATCCCGTGGGGCTGACACTTCCTCCTCACCCCACCCCCCACTGCACCCCCCCCCAAGCTGGGATGGGACAGCCTACAAGTGCCTGCTGAGGTCAGATGGGGAGGATGCCTAGAAGCCCTGCCGCTGCTGGCTGGCTCTAGAGGTGGCCCCTCCTTCTCCCCACCCCCACAATGAGGCCCAGAGAATCTAGGAAAGAGGCTCTTTGAAGGGAACAAGTTCTGCCCCAGCAACAAGTGATCAACCTTCAGAAAAACTAGGGATTGGCTGATCCACAGGGCAGTCAAAGACACAGGAAGGAAGCCTGGCAGTAGGACTGTAGCTGGACAGCTAACTCTCTCCTCACCCTAAGGCAAATTCTCTTTTCTGCAGGTATCACCAGGCATCAGGGTATTAGAGGAGGAAACTGAGACTCAGCAAGCTGAGAGGGAATTTGTGGAGTGGCCCTGGAACCCCAAATCAGAACTGACCTCTCTGCCCTTCTCAGAGAAGCAAGTTCAGAGGACTAATGTCAATAACACTTGGAGCTGGGCAGGCCTGGCTCAAGGCCAGGAAGCAGGGTCTGAACACTGGCTTCCCCTCTGCTGGGTTGGGCAAGTTTCTCAGAATCTCTGGATTCCTCAGCAAGTTCTCTACCACAGGATTACATAAGAAAAGGGGGTGAGGACCCTAAGTGGGGTCCTTCTAGAGCAGGGATTCTCAACCTTCCTAATGCCACGACCCTTTAATACAATTCCTCATGTTGTGGTGACTCCCAACCATAAAATTATTTTCATTGCTACTTCATAACTGTAATTTTGCTACTGTTATGAATCGTAATGTAAATATCTGATATGCAGGATGGTCTTAGGCGACCCCTGTGAAAGGGTCGTTCAACCCCCAAAGGGGTCGTGACCCACAGATGGAGAACTGCTATTCTAGAGCCTGGTTCTGAGAGCCCTGGGCCTTGCCAGGGCAAGAAGGAGAGAACTCTAACCTTGCTTGTTTTCTGACTGACTGACAATTTTGTCTGTGGCCAAGGATCCTACCTCAGCCCTGTTCTTTCCACCTGCCTCCTCTGAAAGCCTCTCCCTCCGAAGACATCTTGAGTGACATGGGTTGTTGTCGGGTAGTGGGATGTGGGAAAAGAATTTCAGGTAGTGAGGTCAGGACCCTGTAACCATACAGACCAGTGTGTCATATCCATATATACCTATATGAAGCCCAAGCTCAGCACCCGGCAATACATAACACCCTCACCAACACAATCTATTTGCCTACATGATGAATACTCATTGAAGGCCTATTAGGCACCTGGCACTGTTCCAGATGTTGGAGATTCAGTAGTAAACAAAATCAGCAAAGCTCCAGGCCCTAGTGGAGCTGACATTCTAGTGCATTCATGTGGACACTCTTGGCAGCACATGTACTCACATGTGTACACACTGGCTCACACCTGACAGTCCGAAATAAAACACATACCAATTCACTACCCAATAGCATATGACACACTATGAGCTGTGCACACAGGTCCCAGTGAACACACACACACACACTACTTCACGTCACCACTGAAACTGGACAAATCCCTACAAATTTTACATCTTAGTAGTACAAATTATCACCCGCAGAACCTGTGCAAATTTGTAAATACCCAGATACACTATGACCCTGACAGCTTACTCAACCACCCAAACCCATACATTTGGGTGCACACACACAAACTGGCCCAGGTACATCTTCACACTGAGTCAAGATCCTGAGAGTATACACACAGCAATCTCCAATTCCATTGGCAGCTTGAGGACAGGTCTTAGTCATCACAGGATCTTATGTGAAAGGCCCTAGGTTGTAAGCTGGGGTAGGAAGACCATGTCATGCGTCCCCTGCAAGGCAGGGAAGGTGCAGTGCTATGCCATGCACCAAGGAGCCTGGAAGAGTCACAGGAAGGGGCCAAGAGGGGACAGAATGGCCAGTCAGGCTCCATGTTGGCTCCCACCTTGATCTTACCCATCTGATGTGAGGCTTTTTTTCTTTTATTGAGACAGAGTCTCACTCAGTCAACCTCCATAGAGTGCCATGGCATCAGAGATCACAGCAACCTCAAACTCTTGGACTCAAGTTATCCTCTTGCTTCAGTCTCCTGAGTACCTAGGACTATAGGCGCCAGCCACAATGCCCAGCTATTTTTTTAGAAACAGGGTCTCGCTCTTGCTCAAGTTGGTCTCAAACTCCTGAGCTCAAGCAATCTATCTGCCTCGGCCTCCCAGAGGGCTAGGCAGTCCTGTGAAGGACTGAGCCACCATGCCCCTACTGTGAGATTTTCCACTGCAAGGCTATGAAGACTTTGCATACCCTATGAGCCAAGGGCTGAAGATGGCCATGACTCACAATGTCACAGACTTTGGACAAGGCAAGCCAGGCTTGGCAACTTAGTCCTCACCCTACTCTGCCCCAAAGAACAGTCCCATGTTTCAGGGAATAATCTTCTACCAATTCTCTCAGCACAGAATATATTGTGGGTCCTCTACCTATAATGGGCCAGACTCCTGACCATGGGGCTGACCTCCCCAGAAATAGGCTAAGTAGCTACGTTCAGACCGAGGCTGTAAGAGTAGGAGCTGGTGCCCCTGGGGCTCAGGAGCATGGACAGAACTCTCACCATACCCATATGGACTTGGGTATCAACTCCTGGAACACCACAGAAGGCTATGGGAGATCATGAAGGGGACCAAAGGGGAAGCTTGTCATCAGTCATATAGCTAGCTGGGCCAGACTCAGCTGTCCTGCCTCATAAACAGGAATCCAGGCCTCTCCTTCCCCACAGAGGGTTTGGTCTCCTTAAGGACAGGGCTCCAGCTCCTCCCCTGTTCACCCACTCCTAACTCCCAGAGACAGTCCAAATGACCTGGTAGAAAGGAAACAGAAACTATGCCTGCGTGCCTTATGGCCACTAGAGGGCATAACGGCACCAAGAAACTCCAAACAGCTTCCAGCGAGGCACCCTACTTACCTGTTTCCAGTTGTGTGAACCCAGGAAGGCCATGGACCCTTTTTGCGCTTCCAACAATCAAACCTCAAAATATCACAGCCCTGTCTCAGCCTTCCGGGCCCCCTAACTTAACATTCCTCCCTGGATAGAAAGAACTTCCCAGATTGTCCACACAGCCCTCTCACCCCACCAAGTATACACTTGGCATCAATCCAGCCAGTGCTGACTCCAGGCAAGACCCTGTCTCAGCCTTAGCTTCTATGCTTAAAACCAAGATACAAATCTCCCAGGAGCTTGCTGTAGGGATCAAGAAGATCATGTAAGCAAGGAGCCCTGCAGTAACAAGGACCACAAGACTGCTCCTTACACATCCTTTCCTCCTCCAAAAAGCCTTCCCTGGGCAGCGCCTGTGGCTCAAGGAGTAGGGCGCCTGCCCCATATACCGGAGGTGGCGGGTTCAAACCCGGTCCTGGCCAAAAAAAACTGCAAAAAATAATAATAAAAATAAACTGTTTACAAAAAAAAAAAAAAAAAAAGCCTTCCCAGATTAGCGTGACTTGGCCCAAGTGCTCCAATAAATCCCTGAACACACATCTTGCTCTGTCTAGGGGTGCTCCCTCCTGCCTGGGCCACCCCACCCCCTGGAAATGGCAGAAAGGGAGGGCACATGTGAAGAAGATTAAAATGGAATAGCCGCAAAACTAGGAAGCAACTCAAGAAAATAAGGGGTACCAGGAGCCACAGAGGGGAGAAAACAGGTCTGAGGAAGGAGGGGGGTGAGTAGGATGAGCCCTAAGAAGTATCCTGGGATTAGGTGACATGTGGCTATGGGATGGGGACAGGATGTGAGGTAGCACAAGCACCAAAAAACGGGGCAATTCCTATGCCCAACCCCATAAGCCACCGTCCTAGGCATTCCGTTTCCTCCTCATGTTGCCTCCTGATACCAGCATGTACCCCAATCCCTCACAGTTATCTCACACTTGCCAGGTCCCAAAGCTTCAGACTTCCTCCCAAACCCACTCCTGTCCCTGGGTCCCTAGATCAGTGATGGTGCCCTCATCTACCCAGCCATATGAAATGGAGACCTGGAGGCCAAGGCTGTAGTGCCCCCTACCAAGCAGTCCCCATCCTGTCCATTCTAGGGCCCACACCTGGCTCTGATCTACCTAGCTCCCCTCCAGGCTTGTTAGCATAGCCTGAGTGGGGCCTCACCTGGCCCTGTGCCCCAGCCCCTTCCCCATCAACCCCACCTCACCAGTCATCCTTACTGCACTTTGGTTACTTTTCTTAAAACCTCCCCAGCTCCCCAGGCTGGCCAGGCCTCACCCACACCATCCCAACAGTCTAGGCGCACCATGGAGAGGGCCAAGACAGTGCTTCCCTCTGAGCTGTGAGCACATTGCTCCTTCCACCGGAAGCACCTTTTTTACCCCAGCACCCAAGTCTGCAAACTCTCCACACACACTCTGGCATCCTCTGCCATGTGCCTCCCACCCTGGTGGCATCTACTCACGTCACCAGCAGACGGGGGGGCATGGTGCGGGGGGGCACGGGTGGAACATTCGGCTCTGCCAAATGCCGCTTGGCGGGCAGCGGAGGGACCACAGGGTCTGGAGCAGCTGTGGTTGGGGCCACTGTAGATGGGGCAGCTGCAGATGGAGCGGTGAAGCAGGTAGGCGGAAGGCAGCTCCTCCGGGGTGGGATGGGTGGGGCGGTGAGCGGCCCTTCATCCTCTCCAGCAGCAGGCAGGGGCTCAGGTAGAGTGGTGGGCACAGGAAGACAGCGGAAGACATGGCGTTTCATGGGCACAGGCCGTGGGGCAGGGCGGGGTGCAGGAGCTGGAGGGGTGTGAGCCCGGAGCAGTCCAGCCAGGATGCGGCGGCGGTGGCCGGGGAGAAGCATGCCCATATCCATCAGGCGGGTATCACTGAGGCCCTGGCACTCAGTGGCCCACACCAGCCCGTGCTGCTCGAAGAGCCTAGTGTACTGCTCCAAGTGCAGAGCCCGCAGCCACTCAGCCACCGACAGTGCAGCATCGCTGGCCTCTGCCATGGTTCCTGCCAGCAGAGGCCAACTGGCAGGGCCCTATCCAGACCTGAAATAGACAGATGGGCACAGGTCAGAGGCATGGCTGCCCACGTCGTCCTTATCACCGCATCAGCATCCTTCATAGCTCTCTCATGCATGGGTTCAAGTTCTGTTCTTCCCGTCTCCATGTGCCAGGCAAGGCAGGCACTGCCAGGTCTCTGAACATACAGGCTGTCTGACACTGCACACACACCCTCACACCCTGCCCTGCCTCTGTGGCCTCCTATCACCCAGTTCATGTTTCCTTTTCTAGGAAATCTGCCATAAGCCCCGGGGTTGGTAACATACCACACTGCCCTACACAACTTCACTGCTGCTATGAGACTGGCCAGAAGCATGATTAGTGCTGCGTCTGGCACACCCCCTTCCCCACTGCCTTCTGCAAGACCCAGGCCAGGGCCCAGTTTCCTCTGAAGCACCAGTTTCCAGCTGAGGCCCAGACCCAGAGGCTTACAGAGTATGAGTAGGACCAAAGTACACCATTACTTGGTCCCTCTGCATGCCCATTATGGGAACCTCACCTCACTTCACCCCATCTCCATGCCCCTGGAAGAGCAAAATACTCCAGAAGGTGAGTGAAGCCAGCATCACACAGCTTCTACGGCCCTGGCCTTGGAAGTGGGCAACGTCTCCTATTATCAAGGCAGGGAAAGGCCATTCATTCATTCTTTCAAAAGAGCATGGTACTGGGCAGTGAAGATCTCAGCTTCCTTCCCTGGACTCAAGAGCTCCTGCCTGGTAGGCATCAAGAGATGATGTGAAGAGAAAGTGACCACTGGAGAAGGTGATTAACAGACCAAAGGGGAAAGTTACCTGGTCATCTTCATGGAGGCTAAAGAGGCATATGATAGCACCCAATTATCTGGCTTGCTGACACAAACAAAAGTCTTACTAACATAGAAGAAATAGATGGCTACTTTCTTTTTTTTTTTTTTTTGAGACAGAGCCTCAAGCTGTCGCCCTGGGTAGAGAGCTGTGGCATCATAGCTCACAGCAACCGCCAATTCCTGGGCTCAAGCGAGTCTCCTGCGTCCGCCTCCCAAGTAGCTGGGACTACAGCCGCCCGCCACAACGCCCGACCAGATTTTGGTTGCAGCCATCGTTGTTTGGCGGGCCCGGGCTGGATTCGAACCTGCCAGCTCAGGTGTACGTGGGTGGCGCCTTAACCCATTGAGCCACAGGCGCCGAGCCGGCTACTTTCTTAAACAAGAAAACTAACACCTTGCTTAATGGTAAAATAATAGAAAAACTCCCATTAAAATCAGAAATGAAACAAAAGTTTCCATTTCACTATTATTCACATTGCTCTGAAAATCTTTTGCTTGTTTTTGTTTTTCTCATTTCAAATTTATTAAAACTTTAGCAGTAAAAATTATCCAGATGGCAGATTATCAAAAGATCAACTCAATGAAATCCACATTAGAAAAAAAAGAAAAAAAGACAAACACAACCCAAAAACAATGAAAGGGAAAATAACATAAAGGAGATTCATCAGCAAGTCTCTAAAACTTAAAATTTTAGGCAGAGTGGAAATAAGTTCACCCAATTCACTCATCCACTTTTGTCTTCATCTGCTCCAGGGCTTGATTCATGATCAAATTTTTTTATTTTCATCATGTACATGCTCATTTTCTTGACCTTTCGATTTTTGGTTTTCTCTTTCCACTGAGGATCTGGTCTTCTCATCCTCCTTATTTTTTAAGGTGGAGGACTTTAATTCCTTGTCCTGATTGCTTTGTTTTATTTTTGAGAATGGACTTTGATCTGTCAGCCTTTTTTCCCCTGCTATTATTTGAGCTATTATGATCACAATTTTTAGAGTACATTCTTTTCTCATCCTCAGAATTTTGTTTTCTGTAAGAACTCTTACTTTCTGTACTTTTCTTTGTCTCTGCTTTGACTTTCTTCTCTCTCTGAGCTCCGTGAATCTCTCCTCCTTCTCTTCCCATCTTTACTTCTTGATCTTCCTGGCGTTGCTCCTCTCTCTCAGCTTCGTGACCGTCCTCTTCTGTACTCCTGTTCTCTGTGTCTGTGGTACTTCTTGCTTCTGCTGCGATCTCTGTCCTAGATCAGACTCTTCTGCTCCTGTCCCTGCTTCTGCTCCGTTCCCCGGTTCTACTATTGTAACTGTGTTTACCTTTAGTTATATCACATTCTCTACCCCTGGACTGTGAACATCTATCCTTTTCCTTACCTTTATTGTAATCATGCTCATTACTTTTTGATTCTGTTTAGACTTTTCTTTACTTCTACTCCTTTCCTGATCTTTTCCTTTAGAATCCGACTGTTTTTCTTTTTCTTTAATATTCTCATGATCCCTTTCTTTACTCCTTGACCTCATCCTCTTTTCTTCATGTCTTTGTGTTTTGAATCTCTTTCCTTACTTTTTGATTTCTCTTTGCTCTTACTCCTACTTTTAGATTTTACCCTTTTCTTCACTTTGTTTTTATTCTATTTACCATCTTTTTCTGAATTTCTTCTGATATCTCTCTCTTTGCTGTTAGATTTATAGTCTTTTAACTTTCTTTTCCTTTTCACTTTTTCTGTTTGGACTCTCAGACACATGCCTGTGATCAGTTATTTTTCTCTCTTTTACTCTAACTGGGCTTCTATGATTTTCTTATATTTCATTCAACCCACTCTTATCCCCTTTGATCCATCTTTCACCACTTGATACCCGCATTCTTGAGCTCTCTGCATCTCTCTCTTGCCTTCAATGTGGAGGAGTCTCACTATCTGAAACGATCCCTTGATCTGGACCTGGAAGGGGTTCGATAACTCCTTGGTCCTCTTCCTTTAATTTTTCTGCCAGATCTAGTTACTAAAAGTCATCTCCGGTAAGAAGCTGGCTGGGAGTTAGGTGGATTAATTCACATACCACTCTCTTCCTCTCTTTCATTCTGTTTTTCCTTTCCTTTTCGTCAGCTTTTGGAGGACTTTTTCTCATTAGGAACCTATTTTCAGGTATGGAGGGGATCTCTTCTGGACAGACAGTAGTCTGGGGTTGTACTTCAAGATTTTCAGCCTCACTTTTGCTTGATGCACTTTTCTTGCTTTTCTTTTGCTTCTTCTTTTCTTTCTTGTGTTTTCAGGAATTTTTCTTTGTTTTTTTTTTTTTTTTTGCAGTTTTTGGCTGGGGCTGGGTTTGAACCCGCCACCTCCAGCATATGGGGCCGGCGCCCCACTCACTGAGCCATAGGCGCAGCCCAGGAATTTTTCTTATGTTTCTTTTTTTTTTATTTCTCTTCAGAAGCACTTTCAGAATCTGAAGAACCAGAAGACTGAGAATCGCTTGAGCTATCTGAGTCACTGGATGAAGATGAGGAAGATGATGATGACTTATTGATGACTTATGCCTTTTCTTTTAGATTTGGGAATTAGCTCTCCACAAGTGAGTATCCATACCTCAGCAAATGGTTTGCTAGCTGCATCTGTTTTCTGGTTTTCTATCTCTCTTACAACTTCTTGACCACAGATCACTTGCCCAAAGACAACATGATGCCCATCTAAATGAGGAGTTGGTTTTGTTGTAATGAAGATCTGTGAGCCATTTGTATCCTTCCCTCTGTTGGCCATTGATAAGAGAAATTCTTTGTTGTGTTTAACATCAAAACTCTCATCTTCATAAAATCCTGGGCTGTGCCTGTGGCTCAATGGAGTAGGGTGCCGGCTCCATATGTCGGAGGTGGCGGGTTCAAACCCAGCTAAAATCCTTGACAACTCTGTGAAACAGACAACTCTTATAATGTAATGGCTTCTGTGTTGATTTCCCTGTCCCCTTTTCACCTGTACAAAGACAATGAATGTTCTCGCATGTTTTAGGGCACACGTCTGAAAACAATTCAAAGACAACTTTTCCAGCAGGTTGATTGTTAATGGCGATTGCAAAAAAACATCGATGATGCTGAACCTTTCATGGCTTCAATACTGCAATCCTGATGTAGTGCTGAGTCTTATAATTTTGAAGCATTAAAAATCAACCAGGCTTCCCAGAGTTCAGGCCGCCGTCGCTGCCGCCATATTACAGCTTGTGTGGCAAAATGTGTCAGGAAGTGAGGTGTGCACTGCTGTGTGGAGGGCGGGGGCTGGCAGAGGAAGGGCCCTGCTCTGAAAATCTTACACAACAAAAATAAATAGGAGGTACACAAATTGGAAAGGAAACTACCCAGCAGTTGCCAATAATGTGACTTTTGAGTTGGAAAGTCCAGAAGCTCAACTGAGAAACTGTTAAAACCATCAAAAGAATTAAGTAAGATAGCTAGGTTCAAAGTTAATATAAACCAACATTTATAAGCAATAGCCAGGTAGAAAACAGGATGAAAGGCCTCATTTATGAAATATAAACTAAGAATAAACTTCATAGAAAATGTATTAGATCATATGAAGCTCGGCGAGGTGGCTCATGCCTATAATCCTAGTACTCAGTGGACAGCCTGAGCCCAGAAGTTCGAGACCACCTGAGCAAAAGCAAGACCCTGTCTCTACAAAAAATAGAAAAACTGAGGCAAGAGGATCACTTGAGCCCAAGAGTTGGAGGTTGCTGTGAGCTATGATGCCACAACACTCTACCCAGGGCGACAGCTTGAGAATCAATCTCAAAAAAAAAAAAAAAAAAAGATCACATGAAGAAAAATTTGGAGGGTTGATGAGGGATAAAGAGGACTTGGACAAATGGGATGGCAAAGTAAGTTCTGGAGAGAAGACATCATAAAGATACTCATTCTAAGTTAATTCATAAATAACTATATACAATCCTAGGTTGTTTGTTTGGGGGGGTTTGGTTTACACCTATGCAATCCTCTTTAATGCACACACAGAAGATTTTTTGACAAGCTTATTTGAAAGTTTGTGAGGAAAAATAAACAGGAAGAAGCAGAAAAATTCTGGAAGTGGGGGTGGGGAAGAAGGGAGAATAAGAGTAGGTATCAGCCTTACCACATTTTAAAACAGACTATAAGCCACAATAATTAAAACATTATATAGTACCAGCATGTAAACAGATAGACCAATTAAATAGAACAGAAAGTTCAAAAGTAGATTCAAATATATATCCGAATTATGTGTATAATAAAAGTAGATCCCAGGCTGGGCACAGTGGCTCATACCTATAATCCGAGCACTGTCGGAGGTTGAGGTAGGAGGATCACTGGAACTCAGGAGTTTGAGACCAGCCTGAGCAAAAGGAAGACTAGGCCCATCTCTACTAAAAACAGAAAAACTAGTTAGGGGTTGTGGCAGCAGGCACCTCTAGTCCTAGCTACTTGGGAGGCTGAGGCAGGAGGATGGCTTTAACTGGGAATTTGAGGTTGCTGTGAGCTATTGATGCCACAGCACTGTCTCAAAAAAAAAATGTAGCATCTCATACTAGTGGGGAGAAGATGGATTGTTAAGTTGTTGGGACAGCTCTAAGATAACCAAGAAAATAACTAAGGTGGACCCCTACCTCACACCTAACAATAGGTTGAATTACAGACAGATCAAAGATTTCAGTATAAAAAAATAAAAGTATGATAAGATTTTTAAAAATCATCTCAGAGAGGTGAAAGTCTTTTGGAAATGATATAAACGCAGGAGATATACAGAAAAGACTAAAATATTAGACTCTGTAAAATCAACCCTTCCTGGATGGTAAAAAAAAATAAAATAAAGGGCAGCGCCTGTGGCTCAGTGAGTAGGGCTCCAGCCTCATATACTGAGGGCGGCGGGTTCAAACCTGGGCCCAGCCGAACTGCAACAAAAAAATAGCCAGGTGTTGTGGGGGGCACCTGTAGTCCCAGTTACTCGGGAGGCTGAGACAAGAGAATCGTCCAAGCACAGGAGCTGGAGGTTGCTGTGAGCTATGAAGCCATGGCACTCTACCGAGGGCAACAAAGTAAAACTCTGTCTCTAGAAAAAATAAAATAAAATAAAAAGCATCATAGGGCCCGGCGTGATGGCTCACACCTGTAATCCTGGCACTCTGGGAGTATGAGGTTGGTGGATTGTTTGAGCTTGGAGCTCAAGATTAGCCTAAGCAAAAGGAGACCCTGTCTCTATCAAAATTAGAAAAACTAGCTTGATGTTGTGGCGGGCACCTGCAGTTCAGCTACTCAGGAGGCTGAGGCAAGAGGATTGCTTGAACCCAGGAGTTTGAGTTTGCTGTGAGCTATGACATCACAGTATTCTCCCCAGAGTGAGAGTAAGACTCTGTCTCAAAAAAAGCATCATAAGCAAGGCTAAGAACAGGCTTGACACAGTGGCTCATGCCTGTAATCCCAGCACTTTGGGAAACCAAGGCAAGAGGATCACTTGAGGCCAGGAGTTCAAGGCTACAATGAGCTACCACAATGCCACTGCACGCAATAGAACGAGACATTGTATCAAAAAGAAAAGAAAAGCTAAGAGATAAATGATAAACTAGAGGATATCTGCCACTCATATTCCAAACAAAGGGTTCATATTCCTAAAAGCACTCAGTAAAATAAGAAACAGATCAATAACCTAACAGAAAAAACGGTCAAAGAACACAAAAAGGGAAATTCCCGGAAAGGAAAATAGAAATGGCTCTTAAAGATATGAAAAGGAACTTAACCTCCCACGCTATGAAATAGAAATATAAAATATGCTGAAATACTACTTTCTGACCATTAGACTATCAAAGAGAAAGAAAGTCTAAAAATATATGCATTGGTAATGGAGTGAGGCATTCCCTTCCCCGGCCCTCTATGAAAACTCTAAGAGGGAGTTTGACCCAGACACTGTAACCATTTATCCTGCACTTTTATTAACACACGCCCAAAATGACGCACGTAGGTTATTGGCAGCAGCACCTGTGTATGATAACAAAAGACTGGCAATAGCCAAAATGCCCACCAACTGGAGAATGGATAATTAAGTTATGGTATAGTCATACAATAGAATACTAAACACCCATAAAAAACGAAGAAACTCCTTATATATTGGTACGGGATGACGTCCAAGATATATCAACAAATGAGTAAAGTCCAGAACAGTTTGTGTAACATTCTGCCTTTTATGTAAAGAAAACAAAGCGCTGGGCAGTGGCTCACACCTGTAATCCTAGCACTCTGGGAGGCCGAGGAGGGTGGATTGCCTGAGCTCACAGGTTGGAGACCAGCCTGAGTAAGAGCAAGACCTCCCTCTCTAAAAATAGCCAGGTGTTGTGGCAAGCGTCTATAGTCCCAGCTACTCCAGAGGCTGAGGCAAGTGAACAGCTTGAGCCCAAGAGTTGAGGTTGCTATGAGCTGTGACAGCATAGCATGGCACTCTACTGAGGGCGACAAAGTGAGACTGTCTCAAAAATAAAAAAGGAGAACAAAGGTAAGGGCCAGATTAGTGATTTACACCTATAATCTCAGTACTTTGGGAGGCCAAGGCTTGAGGTCAGGAGTTCAAGACCAGCCTGGTCAATGTAGCAGGAATCTATCTCTACAAAAAAAAATTTTAATTAAAACAAACACAAGGCGGCTCGGCGCCTGTGGCTCAATGGGCTAAGGCGCCAGCCACGTACACCTGAGCTGGCAGGTTCGAATCCACCCTGGGCCCATCAAACAACAATGACAGCTGCAACCAAAAAATGTCTGGGCGTTGTGGCGGGTGCCTGTAGTCCCAACTACTTGGGAGGCAGAGGCAAGAGACTCGCTTGAGCCCAGGAATTGGAGGTTGCTGTGAGCTGTGAAGCCACGGCACTCTATCCAGGGTGACAGCTTGAGGCTCTGTCTCAAAAAAAAGAAAAAAACAAACACAAGGCTCGGCACTTGTAGCTCAAGTGGCTAAAGCGGGTTCGAATCCAGCCCAGGCCTGCCAAACAACAAGGACAACTAGAACCAAAAAATAGCCAGGCATTGTGGCAGGTGCCTGTAGTCCCAGCAAGAGAATCGCTTAAGCCCAGGAGCTGGAGGTTGCTGTGAGCTGTGATGACACAGCACTGAGGCTGTGAGGCTCTGTCTCGAAAAACAAACAAACAAACAAGGTGGTGCCTGTAGCTCAAGGAGTAGGGCGCCAGCCCCATATGCCGAAGGTGGTGGGTTTAAACCCAGCCCCGGCCAAAAAATAAACCTGCAACAAACAAAAACAAGGGGGCCAGGCACAGTGGCTCACACATGGGAGGCTGGGAATTGCTTGAAGTCAGCAGTTCAAGACCAGCATGAGCAAGACCCTGTCTCTACAGAAAATAGAAAAATTAGCCAGGCCTGGTGGCACATGCCTATAATCACAGCTACTCAGGAGGCTGACGTAAAAAGACCGCTTGAGATCAGGAGTCTGAGGTTGCTGAGAGCTATGACACCATTGCACTGTAGCCAATGCAACAGAGTGAGACCTTGCCTCAAAAACACAAGGAGGTAAGTACATTAGAGCAGTGTGTATATACTAACAAATTCAAAAAGTATCTCAGAAGAGACACATCAGAGTCAGGGGACAGCAGTTACCAGTCTCTTTTGAGGAAAAAAATCTGACAGGACAAAGGCAGATCCAGAGTTGATGTGGCCCGAAGCTTACACAATACTGATGACTTTTATAAGAAAAAGAAAATAAAAATATCTTACTTTTGAAAAATTCACAAAAATACATGACCATGTTGCTTGGGCCCCTTTCTGGATCCTGGAAGGTGCCTTGAACCTCAAAATTCACCTTGCACAGAAAGGGAAAATTTTTACTCTACATCTTTTTCTATTACCTAAAATTTTAACTATGTGGATTTAAAAAATAGTAATATTTTTAAAAGGCTATTCAGAGGACCCAAAGGAAGACAGAAACAGAAATACACTCTATGTTTTTAGATATGATGGCTCCCAACGTTACAGAGACGTCAATTCTTCCAGGGTTAAGCTAGAACTTTAACACGATCCCAACTAACATTACCAATTAAAATTTATTTAGACAGACAGATTCTACATTCATATAAAATGATATTAAAGATTTATTGTTAAATGTAAAAACAGAACAGTGTTATGGGAACAGCTAGGTGAAGGAAAAAATATACATGTACTATATATATACTCAAAGATATACAGAGAATAGTCTGGATGGATATACAAGAAACTACCTATGGGGGAGAGAACTGGTAGCGCAGAAGACAGCAGACACTCCGTACTTCTGTATCTTTTTTAATTTGTACCATTTTCCAAATAAATAAATACAATTTAAAAGAGAATGTAATAATCATGACTAGAGCCTGGGAATGAGAAAGAGAACAAAACTCACCAGGCAAGGAGGGAAATTTAATAAGCAACACATACCCTCTACCCCTCAGTCCAGCCTGGGGCACCTTCCCCTTTCCCTTCAAATCCCTGCTGGGAGGTGCTTAGCAAGCTGGGGGTGGGCGGGGCTTGCCCTCTGCCTTCCAGCCTCCGTTCTTAAAATGGGGAATGGGATAACAGGTGTCGGCCCCATCAAGCCTCCCTCGACCTCATGGTGGAGGCCTAACCTTCCCACCTGCTGACTCACCAACTGGGCTGCCCAGGATGTCCAGGTGTCCCAGAGACAGCAGCTACTCTGAACAGCTCCTCATCTCGGCCTGAGCCAGGAGCTGTAAGGAAAGGGAGAAAGTCCATGAGACGAGGCCACTTTGAGCACCCAGGATTCTAGGAAGAGGAGGGAGGGGTGGGGCAGAGGGATGGGGAAAAGAAAAGGAAGGAAGGGAGAGATGAGGAAGAGGGAAAGGTTCACACCCGATGGGAGCCAGGCAATGAAGCACGGACCAGGGGAGGCGTAAAGAGAGGTGGAGACCCTGGGGGACCCAGGGACACAAGAGCCTCGCCTGGGGAACAGGGAGAGAGCTAGGGGACAGATGGGGTGACTGAGTCACGACTGTGAGACCCCAGGGGCCAGGAATCTAAACATGTGGGGAAGGTTGAAGAAAATGGGCCAAAAGAGGGTGTCTCCAAGCAAAGAAGAAAGAACAGGCCATCCCCTGCTGCTCTGTACAGACAGCCAGGGCTCTGTGGGCTAGGGGCTAGGGTGTGGAATGGACTAGGCCCGGAGCAGAGTCAGGTCTCCTGCCACTGCCCTGCTCTGCGTTGGGTGCTCATAACCACTTTATGTTTGGGTTTTTTTCAGGGTAACACAGAGATTTTATTTAGGAAGAACAAAGAGAAAATTTAGAGTACGTCCAAAGAGAGCTGGATGTGGGTCCCTCTCATGAAGGAGAGAAAAGGTGAGAGACACCTTTTATGTTTTATTAGTTACATATTTATCTTCAGTAGATTCTACAATTATGATTGCTTAGGATAGTGTTAAAACACATGCATGTTTTAAAAATTAGTATTTTAAGAACAAATTTTAAGTACCTAGTAAGTACTTTGAGTGAAAGTATTGGCAAAAATGGCAGTGCCACTCAAATGACAATTTAAAATAAGGGGAGGCCACATCAATAGTGCTTACTATAGGCCAGGTACCTAAGCACTTTATACATGTGTTAACTCATGTAAGCCCCACACCAGCCCTATCAGGTCTATGTGACTGGTTGTTTTTTTTGAGACAGAGTTTCACTATGTTGCCTATGGCATCATAGCTCACAGCAACCTCCAACTCTTGGGCTTAAGTGATTCTCTTGTCTCAGCCTCTCAAGTAGCTGGGACTACAGGCACCAGCCACAACATCCGGCTATTTTTTGGTTGTAGTTCTCATTGTTGTTTGGCACTCCTGGGCTGGGTTTGAACCCTCCAGCTCTGGTGTATGTGGCTGGCGCCCTAGCTGCTGAGCTACAGGCGCCGAGCCAGGTCTACGTGACTGTTATCCCTATTTTTTTCTTTTTTGAGACAGAGTCTCAAGCTGTTGCCCTAGGTAGAGTGCCATGGTGTCACAGCTCACAGCAACCTCAAACACTTGGGCTTAAGTGATTCTCTTGCCTCAGCCTCCCAAGTAGCTGGGATTATAGGCACCTGCCAAAATGCCCAGCTATTTTGTGGTTGTCATTGTTGTTTGGCAGGCCTGGGCTGGATTCAAACCTGCCAGCTCCAGTGTATGTGTCTGGCACCCTAGCCGCTGAGCTACAGGTGCCGAGCCTATTATCCCTATTTTAAGATGAAAAAACTGAGACACAAGGTGGTTAAAAAGTCCCATAGCTTCTGGCTCGGTGTTTGTGGCTCAACGGGCTAAGGCGCCAGCCACGTACACCTGAGCTGGTGGGTTTGAATCCAGCCCGGGCCCGCCAAACAACAATGACGGCTGCAACCAAAAAATGGCCGGGCGTTGTGGCGGGTGCCTGTAGTCCCAGCTACT
>CAUYRH010163194.1:0-12263 GCA_963574655.1 Perodicticus potto | reverse complement strand
CCCCCCCCCCCCCCCCCCCCCCCCCCCCCCCCCCCCCCCCCCCCCCCCCCCCCCCCCCCCCCCCCCGGCGGATAAATCCGTGCCCTCAAAGAACCAACTAGCAATGGAAGACACAAAATAAATAAAATCGGTTAACTCTTTATTAGAAGGTAGAAAAATATACTTGATAGATATGATAGTTACCCTCACTAGAGAGAGAGAGAGAGATTATACTTTATCATCTGAGAATGATTGAGAAAGCTGTAGAATTTACTTGAGTTTGTATCACAAGGCAGGAAAGAACCTTCCATACACTAAATTTAGTAGAGACTGGCAAGCAACAATAAAGTCTCCTACTGAGTACAAACTGGCTCACTTTAATAAAGTGATTATATATAATTTAAGGACAAGAGCATTCTGAATTAAACCCCACAACTGCTAACATTCCATGTACTTAAAATGTGCTTATATGATATTCCATTTGCACTCAGGAAAAAAGAAAAAAAAACATATCTTTACTTGCAGGGTCCAGTCTAAAGACCTCTGAAGCTTCCACTACAGTTCTTCTCACAACTGAACTCTTTTGTAATCCAAGAATAGCCTCACAATGTTCAGGAGGGAGATGGGCTATTATTTGAATTAAGAGTGTAGCTTGTCTCTGCAGTTTGTAGATAAGAGTGCACTTTTCAGGGTGGATGCCTGGACTGGGTTTCTATAAATTCTTTGTGTTCCTAAAGGTCAGAGATTTTTCTCTTGCTTTCTTGAGATAAAGTATTAGTTTTATGAGATAGCCCCCTCACTTCAAATTCATAATTCATCAACTCATAGGGCGAATCATTAAAGGAACTGTTCTGTTTCACTTGGCATTTTGTCAATACAAAATATTAATGTGCTCGCAATCATAAATAAACATTATGGTGCTACTTTTCCCAACCTCATGATCCAAAGCATATCTTAGATAAATACCAATGCGATAGGTTGTCATAAGGTTTCTGAAGTTAAAAGGTTAGTGAAGTGACCCTAAGGATAATATTTTGAGGGCCTACAATTGCTTTAAATTAAATGAATAGTTTACTTGTCTTCACAACTACAATAAAAGCTCTGGGTGGGCTAGCACTTTGTATTATTTACCATTGTTGGAAAAAAAAAGAAAGAAATGAGTGAGTTGACATATTTTGAAATTTTTAAATAAGAATGCATATGATTAAATGGATTTACTTATTCCAGAAATAAAATGTATCATTTGTAACATAAGTGCATAGTCTGATACTGTGCACTTAGCATTATGGTAGAGAGAGATTTTTCAGAAACAGATTAACATAGGAAAGCAGTCCAAGGACACATAGAAAAGGAAATAGTGATTAAACGTTACTCTTTCCAGGTGGCTCATTTGCATTATTTTACTTACATAACACAACCATTTTATTTATAGTAATACTATTATCCTAATTTAACAGACAAGAAAACTGGGGCTTAAAGAGCTCAAGCAACTTGTCCAAAGTTATGCAGCCAGTAAATTATAGAGCCCTAAAATTCCATTTCCAGACTGACAGGTATCTAGTCTTTTATTTTAGGATAATTTGCAATAAATAATTCAAATAAAAAGTAAAAAGTTAAGAGACCATGTTGAGATATAGCCTCAATTCAAAAGAAATCACTGAGGTCAGTGAAATAATATGAAAATAATTTTCTTCTTTTTGTTTGCACATCTAGTGCAAGTGACTTGCCCTAAACCTTTACTAAATTTGTGCATCCTGGAGTAGGGCATGTGCTCTAAATCTGGGTAGTCCTTGTAATACACATCAATGAGGATCCTAGCAGGAAACAAACACATGAGTTAATAGACTGGGAGTTGTCAAATGGGCAGAGGATCTATTTTAAATGGATATTTCTCAAATAAACAAAAGCAAAAAACAATAAGTACATGAAAAATTGCTCAACATCATTAGCCATCAGAAAAAATACAAATCAAATCCTCCATGAGATATCATGTCATGCCCATGCCCATTTAGATGACCATAATAAAAAAGACAGGCAAGAACTGTTGGCAAGGATGCGAACAATTGGAATACTCGTATACTGCTGGTGGGAATGGAAACAGTGAGAGCATTTCATAAAGTAGTCTACAAGTTTCTCAAAAGGTTAAACATAGACTTGAGGTATAACCTACCAGTCATGCTTATATATATGTACTTGAGAAATAAAAAATTTATGCATATATTTTCATACAACATTTTTTCAAATAGTCAAAAAAGTAAAAAAAAAAAGCCCAAGATATGGACTGTTGGTAAGAAAATATTTTTCCTAAGCATCATCATAAATCATTTGAATTTTCTAGATCAGTGTTTTTCAACTTTTTTTTCAACTACGTGTTGCACACATAGTTAACCTTCTGTGGCACACTTAAGTTGATTTTTAAAAAGGTTCACAAAAAGAATATACTTACTGTGCTTTGAACTTCTTTTGAAAACAATTTAATTAAGAAGTTTAAAAATTTTCGTGGCACACCAAAAATGACTGGTCTAGATTATGGTGTAACACAGTGGATATATTATTATTTTATACACAGAAGTATAATAAATGTGTTGGTTACTACTATAATGATGTAATAAAACATTCCCGTTAGATAAAAAAGATGGAAAGGATCCAATGTTCATCCACTAATAAATGGACAAATAAAATGTGGTTTATTCATAAAATGAAATTGTATCCAATAAATAGGAATAAAATATTAATCTATGCTGCAACATCGATCTACCTTAACGGCACACATTAAGTGAAAAAAGTCACAAAAAGAGCACATACAAGCATAACTCCATTTATATGAAATGTTGTCACCTAAGCAAATCCACAGAGATACAGAGTTTGTGGTTGTTTAGTACTGGAAGGACAAAGGGAATGGGAGGTGAATTTTAAGTGCCACAAAGTTTCTTTCTAGGGTGATGACAATATTCTAATATTTACTATGATGCTGGTTGCAGAACTCTGTGAATGTACTAAAAACATTGGATTGTATGCTTTACATGAGTGATTTGTGTGGTATGTGAATTCTATCTCAATAAAGGAGGAGGAGAGATTCGGAGGGGACCCTTATTTCCAAAGGTGGGGGCAGAGTTAAGGAACTCAGAGGTGTGACTGACCACACAGGGGCTGGCCGCAGGGGAAACTGTTGGCACCACTGGGGCCGAAGGGGCGGGAGGAAGGCACAATGGCTGGAAATGGAGAGACCTGTAGCTTTGTTGTAGCTGAGAAGAGAATTGCCAATGGGTATGTTCTTTGGTAGAGGAATGCCGCCATTATTAGCTCATGATCTCGCAGGGAGAGAGCCAGAAAGGTATTCACCCTGATTTCTCTCTGGTTCTGGACTCCCATCTCCAGCTAGTCAGATTCAGCCCTCAAAGGAGCAGAGGTGGTGCAGCTCTTAGACTGCAGCCTTCTGGTGCACAGAGGAGGTAGAGAAGAGAGAGACGGTCTGGGAAACAGAGCCCCTCCGGCCCAGGGGCCTGCTGCAGCCCTTCCACTCCCCTTTTCCTTCATCAGTGCCTGGAGAATTCTCAAGTCAAGAAAAAGTATCCAATGTACTCAGCCCTAATATAGAGCTAATTTATAGCTTTCATATGAAGGCTAAAAGCCAATTATAGCACAAGAATACAGGGAAAAGGGAAAGGGAGGGGAGGGAAGGGGGAAGGGTGGGTGGAGGGAGGACAATTAGTGGGATCACACCTACGGTACATCTTAGTAGGGTACTGGTGAAACTTATTAAATGTAGATTATCAATGTCTTTATATAGTGATTATGAAAATGCCCTGAAGGCTATCTCTCACAGTACGATCAAAATGTTTCTGATTGTAATTGAAGCACATTCTGCCCTATGATTGCACCAATGTACACAATTATGATTTAATAAAATTATTTAAAAAAAAAAAAAGTTCCAGGCAATCACACCTGTAATGCTAGCACTCTGGGAAGCCAAGGCAGGCGGACTGCCCTGAGCTCACAAATTTGAGACCAGCCTGAGCAAGAGCAAGACCCCAGTCTCTAAAAATAGATGGGAGTTGTGGCAGGTGCCTGTAGTTCCAGCCACTTGGGAGGCAGAAGCAAGAGGATGGCTTGAGCCCAAGAGCTGGACCTTGCTTTGAGCTATGACGGCATGACACTCTACCAAGGATGACAAAGTAAGACTCTGTCTCAAAAAATAAATAAATAAATAAAATGTTGGGCAGCACCCATACTTCAGTGGGTAGGCTGCCGGCCACATACACAGAGGCTGGCGGGTTTGAACCCCACCCAGGCCTGCTAAAAAACAGAAACAAATGCAACAAAAAAATAGCCAGGCATTGTGGCAGGTTCCTGTAGTCCCAGCTACTTGGGAGGCTGAGGCCAAAGAATCACTTAAACCCAAGAGTCTGAGGTTGCTGTGAGCTATGATGCTACAGCACTCTACCAAGGGTGATAGTGAGACTCTGTCTCAAAAAAATAAAAATAAAATAAAATAAAATAAAATAAAATGCTCCAGGCTCATATCATTTCTTGCCTCAGACTTGGAGCCAACCACTTCCCCAGGGAACTCTGATGCTTTTTCATGTGGGGAAACCACAAGTTAGGTGCTGGGAGTGCTCACTGCTACTAGATTGGTCTCTGTTTCCTTTTTAATTATTCTTGGGCTTGGAGTTAGTTCAAACTCCCTAAGTCAGGTTAAATAAGAAGGTAAGAAAACCATACGCACACACAGGAGTGATCCACCCAGTGGTAAAGTACCTTCCAGGAAATTACTTCCCAAGAGATTTCTGTAAAGTTGGGCTCTTCCTGAAGAAGTGGAATTAATACCCTCTGTAAACTGAAGGTGGGAATTGCACACACATTAGCTCATTTAGCTTCATTTAAGCTTGGCAACAGCCTCAATATAACACATAAGAAAAATAAAGCTGAAGGGTTAAATACTTTGCCCAGTCACAGCTAGAAGAACAAAAGCTCAAACCTAGCTTTTTATAACTAAAAAGTCCACAACCTATCCAACAATGAGATCACAAAACTGTATTTAAAACAGCCAGTTTTTTTACCAAACATTAATTGTTAAATGTTCATATGAGGCTCGGCGCCAGCCACATACATCACAGCTGGCAGGTTCGAACCCAGCCCAGGGATGAAGACAAACTACTACAACCAAAAAATAGCCGGGCGTTGTGGCAGGCATCTGCAGTCCCAGCTACTTGGGAGGCTGAGGCAAGAGAATCACTTAAGCACAAAAGTCTGAGGTTGCTGTGACCTGTAACACCACAGCACTCTACCAAGGGCAACACAGTAAGACTCTGTCTCAAAAAAAAAAAAAAGGGCGGTGCCTGTGGCTCAAAGGAGTAGGGCACCGGCCCCAAATGCTGGAGGTGGCTGGTTCAAACCCAGCCCCGGCCAAAAAAAAAAAAAAACTGCAAAAATAAACAAACCACCAACCATACAAACACAAAACTATATATAAAATAAAATTAAAATATTCATATGAATACGTGTGTATGTGTATTTTTTATTTTATTTTATTTTTTTTTTTTTTGAGACAGAGCCTTAAGCTATCACCCTGGATAGCTCACAGCAACCTCCAATACCTGGGCTCAAGCGCGTCTCCTGCCTCCGTCTCCCACGTAGCTGGGACCACAGGCGCCCGCCACAACGTCCGGCCATTTTTTTTTTTTTTTTTTTTTTGGTTGCAGCCGTCATTGTTGTTTGGCAGGCCGGGGCTGGATTCGAACCCGCCAGCTCAGGTGTACGTGGCTGGCACCTTAGCCCGTTGAGCCACAGGCGCCGACCTATATGTGTATTTTTTTTTTTTTTTTTGAGACAGAGCCTCAAACTGTTGCCCTCAATAGAGTGCTGTGGCATCACAGCTCACAGCAACCTCCAATTCCTGGGCTCAAGCGAGTCTCCTGTCTCCGCCTCCCAAGTAGCTGGGACTACAGGCACCCGCCACAACGCCCAGCTGTTTTTTGGTTGCAGCCGTCATTGTTGTTTGGCGGGCCCGGGCTGGATTCGAACCCGCCAGCTCAAGTGTACGTGGCTGGCACCTTAGCCCGTTGAGCCACAGGCACCAAGCCTATATGTGTATTTTTTAAGAGGAAGGTCTCACTCTAGCCTCTAGGCTGGAGTACAGTGACAAAATCACAGCTCAATGCAGCCTGGAACTCCTGGGCTAACGCAATCCTTTTGCCTCAGGTTCTCAAGTAACAGTAACTGGAAAAACAGACACAACCCACCAAGCCCAACTATTATTTTTTTTTGTAGCGACAGGGGTCTTAGTATGTTGCCCGGGCTGATCTCAAACTCTTGGACTCATACAATTCTCCCACCTCAATTTCTCAAAGTGCTGGGATTATAGGCATGAGCCACCATGTCTTACCTTAAAATATTCATATTTTTTCATTAAAAATTATTTTAAGTGCCAGGTGCAGTGGCTTACATCTGTAATCCTAGCACTCTGGGAGGCCAAGACAGATGGATTGCTTGAGGTCAGGAATTCAATAACAACCTGAACAAGAGTCAAGAATCCATGTCTACTAAAATTATAAAAAATTAGCTTGGTGCACATCTGCAGTCCCAGCTTCTAAGGAGGCTAAGGCGGAAAGATCATGGGATCCCAGAAGGTTGAGGTTGCAATGAGCAAAGATGATGCCACTGCACTCTAACCAGGGCAACAGAACAAAACAATGTCTCAAAAAAAAAATTATTTTAAAATATCTTCCTTGGCAGGGTGCAGAGGCTCACACCTATAATCCTAGCACTCTGGGAGGCCAAAGCAGGAAGATTCCCCTGAGCTCAGTAGTTCAAGACCAGCCTGAGCAAGAGTGAGATCCAATCTCTAATAGCCAGACCTGGTGGTAGGTGCCTATAGTCCCAGCTATGTGGGAGGCTGAGGTAGGAGGATCACTTGAGCCCAGGAATTTGAGGTTGCAGTGAGCTAAGGCTAACAACCATGGCACTCTAGCCCAGGCAAAAAAGTAAGACTCTGTCTAAAAATAAAATAAAATAGGACCTGCTCTCGGAATTTGCAGACTCCTCCTGAGCTTCAGGATGGTTCATGCTAAAAGATGGACCCTGAAGAAGCACTTTAAAGGCAACCCTACTAAGGGTGACTTTGAGTTAAAGACAGCTGAGCTCCCACCCTTGAAAGATGGAGAGGTCCTGCTCGAAGCTTTGTTCCTCACCGTGGATCCTTACATGAGACTTGCATCCAAAAAATTAAATGAGGGTGACACAATGATGTCACAGGGTGACACAGCAAGTGGCTAGAGTTGTGGAAAGTAAAAACTCATCCTTAGCAAAAGGAACTATCATAGTGGCATTTTTAGGCTGGACATCCCACTCTATTTCTGATGGGAAAAATCTGGAAAAGCTGCCAACAGAATGGCCAGATACAATACCACTGTCTTTGGGTCTGGGGACAGTTGGCATGACAGGCTTAACTGCCTACTTTGGCCTACTCGACATCTGTGGTGTGAAGGGTGGAGAAACAGTGATGGTTAATGCAGCAGCAGGAGCAGTGGGCTCTATTGTTGGGCAGATAGCGAAGGTTAAGGGCTGTAAAGTTGTTGGAGCAGCAGGGTCTGATGAGAAGGTTGCCTACCTTAAAAAACTTGGATTTGATGTTGCCTTTAACTATAAGACAGTAGCATCTTTGGCAGAAACTTAAAAAAAAGCCTCTCCTAATGGTTTTGATTGTTACTTTGATAATGTAGGTGGAGAGTTTTCAAACACCATTATCCCCCAGATGAAAAAATTTGGAAGAATTGCTATATGTGGGGCCATCTCTACATATAACAGTATTGGCCAACTTCCACCAGGCCCAACCCCAGAGGTTGTTATCTACCAAGAACTCCGCATGGGGGGGTTCCTTGGCACCCGTTGGCAAGGAGATGTCCGCCAAAAAGCTCTGAAGGAATTGCTGAAATGGGTCTTGGAGGGTAAAATCCAGTACCATGTCATTGAAGGATTTGAAAACATGCCAGATGCATTTATGGGAATGTTGAAAGGAGATAATTTGGGGAAAACAATAGTGAAAGCTTGAAAAATAAAAAAGACACGTGGAATCTAGAGACTATTTGGATGATTACTTGACGTGTTTTTCAACATTTAGGAAAAATGTATACTACCTTAATTATCTAAGAAAGAGTAATTGTAATGAGTCTGACCAACCTAAATAAAATACATTTGAATGGTTAAAAAATAATAATAAAAATAAAATAAAATAAAAAACATATAAATAAGATCTGTTCCTCATACTGAGCCAATATGCTTGCCAATAGCTCCTACCACTGGAGGGCACATCTAAACATTCAAGTGAAAAGCGTTCCAGTATTGGCTAACAGTCACCTTGCCTCACCAGAGACCACTTCTCATGGCCTCACATTCCTAATTTCTTCAACTGTTCCTCACAACAAGGTTTCACACTCACTACCCTGTCCCTTCCAAGAGACCCCAATGGCTTTCCAACATCCAGGGCTGACACTTCTTACAGGCATCAGATCTGTTAAGAATAACAATCAGAGGCTCGGCGCCTGTGGCTCAACGGCCTAAGGCGCCAGCCACATACACCTGAGCTGGCAAGTTCGAATCCAGCCTGGGCCCACCAAACAACAATGACGGCTGCAACCAAAAAATGGCCGGACATTGTGGCGGGCGCCTGTAGTCCCAGCTACTTGGGAGTCTGAGGCAAGAGACTTGCTTGAGCCCAGGAATTGCAAGGTTGCTGTGAGCTGTGATGCCACAGCACTCTATCTAGGGTGCAGCTTGAGGCTCTGTCTCAAAAAAAAAAAAAGAATAACAATCAGAGATTCCTATAGCTGCTATAAAGAGAAGAGACTAAGGCAAGTTGAAAGGAACTCAGACTAAGGGAAAATGGTTGCTTGAATGAGGATAAGGGTTGTTCTCTATCTCAATAATCAGCAAATCTGGCTCGGTGCCTGTGGCTCAACAGGCTAAGGCACCAGCCACATACACCTGAGCTGGCGGGTTCAAATCTAGCCTGGGCCCGCCAAACAACAATGACGGCTGCAAACAAAAAACGGCCGGACGTTGTGGCGGGCGCCTGTAGTCCCAGTTACTTGGGAGACAGAGACAGGAGACTCGCTTGAGCCCAGGAATTGGAGGTTGCTGTGAGCTGTGATGCCACAGCAATCTATCCAGGGTGACAGCTTGAGGTGCTGTCTCAAAAAAAAAAATTAATAATATCAACAAATCGAATTCCAAGTCCCTCTTCACCTACAGATAGTTGGAAAAGCTGAAACATAAATGGGTAATATCCCTCTTTAAAAACTCCTCCACATAACCCTCTCTTCTAGAAATTCAATCCCTCTCTATGTACCTTCCTCTCAGTCTCTAAATGTATCTACTAGTGACTCAATGCAGTATCCCCCTTCTAGCTATACACTGTTCATCTTTCCTCTTCATTCCAGAAACATCTCTATTCCCTCACTTCCCAGTCACTTCAAACCCAGTGCACCTGGCTTCTCCAAGACACTAGCTCTCACATAGTTCATCAATAATCTTAACCCTGCCAAAACCAAGGGAAAATTTTCCATCCTCATCACCTTCATCTTTCTGACCTTTATCAAGATCTGTTTAACAGGCCAAGTGGGGTGGCTCACGCCTATAATCCTAGCACTCTGGGAGGCCAAGGCAGGTGGATAGCTTGAGCTCACAGGTTCCAGACCAGCCAAAGCAAAAAGGTAGATGATGCCCTCTCTACTAAAATAGAAAAACTGAGGCAAGAGGATAGCCTGAGCTCAGAAGTTGGAGGTTGCTGTGAGCTATGACACCAAAGCACTCTATCCAGGGCAAGAGTTTGAGACTTTGTCTCAAAAAAAATCTGTTTAACACTCTGCACAGCCAAGAATACAATAAGTAAAGCAAGCAGACAGCCCTCAGAATGGGAGAAGATATTTGCAGGTTATGTCTCCAACAAAGGTTTAATAACCAGAATCCACAGAGAACTCAAACATATTAGCAAGAAAAGAATAAGTGATCCCATCTCAGGGTGGGCAAGGGACTTAAGGAGAAACTTCTCTGAAGAAGACAGGTGCACAGCCTACAGACACATGAAAAAACGCTCATCATCCTTAACCATCAGAGAAATGCAAAGCAAAACTACTTTGAGATATCATCTAACTCCAGTAAGATTAGCCCACATCACAAAATCCCAAAATCCCAAAACCAGAGATGTTGGCGTGGATGTGGAGAAAAGAGAACTCTTCTATATTGCTGGTGGGAATGCAAACGAATATATTCCTTTTGGAAAGATGTTTGGAGAAAACTTAGAGATCTAAAAATAGACCTGGCCTTCGATACTACAATTCCTCTACTAGGTATATATCCAGAAGACCAAAATCACATTATAACAAAGACATATGGACCAGAATGTTTACTGTAGCCCAATTCATAATTGCTAAGTCATGGAAGAAACCCAAGTGCCCATCAACCCATGAATGGATCAATAAATTGTGATATATGTGCACTATGAAATATTATGCAGCCTTAAAGAAAGATGGAGACTTTATCCCTTACATGTTTACATGGATGGAGCTGGAACATATTCTTCTTATATCTCAAGAATGGAAGAAAAACTATCCAATGTACTCAGTCTTACTATGAAACCAATTTATAGCTTTCTTATTAAAGCTATAACTCAATTACAGCCCAAGAAGAAGGGGAAAGGGGGGAGAGAGGTGAGGGGAGGGGAGAAAATGGGTAGAGGGAGAGTAATTGATGGGACCACACCTACGGTACATCTTACAAGGGTACATGTGAGATTTACTAGATGTAGAATATAAATGTCTTAACACAGTAACTAAGACAATGCTGTGAACGCTATGTTAACCAGTTTGATGAAAATACTTCAAATTGTATATAAAACCAGCACATTGTACTCCATGACTGCATTAATGTGCACAGTTTACCATGGGTATTAACTGGTCAGTAACAAGAAGCCCCCTACATGGGCAGCGCCTGTGGCTCAGTGAGTAGGGCACCAGGCCCATACACCAAGGGTAGCAGGTTCGAACCTGGCCCAAGCCAAACTGCAACAACAACAAAAAAAAAAACAGGTGGCAGCTTGGCACCTGTAACTTAAGCAGCTAAGGCACCAGCCACATACACCAGAGCTGACAGGTCGGAATCTGGCCCGGGCCTGCCAAACAATGACAACGATAGGGCGGCGCCTGTGGCTCAGTGAGTAGGGTGCTGGCCCATATTCCAGAAGTGGTAGGTTCAAATCTGGCCCCGGCCAAAAATTGCAAAAAAAAAAAAAAAACAAAAACAATGACAACTACAACCAAAAAAATAGCTGAGCACTGTGGCGGGCGTCTATAGTCCCGGCTACTTGGGAGGCTGAGGCAAAACAATCACCTAAGCTCAAGAGTTTGAGGTTGCAGTTAGCTGTGCCCATGGCACTCTACCGAGGGCAACAAAGTAAGACTCTATCTCTTTAAAAAAAAAAAAAAGGCCCCCTACAATCTATACCCTCGAAATCTCCTCTTTGTTCAAAATCCAAACTTCAGCTTATAAAAGCAATTTGGAAATGTCAGGACAGATGTGTAAAAGTGTAGGAGTCAAAAAGCATTTCTGTGAGGGTTCATGATTCTCAAGTTCAGCTCTCACCTCTTCCACACTCAAATTTTCATACATAACCATGAATAGCCCATTAGGTTCAACAGGGCCAAAACCCTACAGTCAGCTTACTCTTCCTAGAGCCTTCATCGCCTGTATTCCAAAGGTAGTTAAGTGCACTCCCATATCATCAGCCAGTGCTTGATAGGCTCACACCTATAATCCTAGCAGTCAGGCTGTGGGTGGACTGCCTGAGCTCAGGAGTTCGAGACCAGCCTAAGCAAGAGCAAGACCCTACCTCTAAAACCTAGCCACGAGTTGGGGAGGGCACCTATAATCCCAGCTATTCAGGAGGCTAAGGCAAAAGGATCGCTTGAACCTGAGAATTTGAGGTTGCTGTGAGCTATGATGCCACAGCACTGTACTGAGGGCAACAAAGTGAGACTCTGAATCAAAAAAAAACAATAATATTAATAATATGGGGTTCATCCTTTATTTATCATCTCCCATACACAATTACCACATCCTACTTGTTTTATTTCATTTTATTTATTTATTTGAGACAGAGCCTCAAGCTGTCACCCTGGATAGAGTGCTGTGGCATCACAGCTCACAGCAACCTCCAATTCCTGGGCTCAAGCGAGTCTCTTGCCTCCACCTCCCAAGTAGCTGGGACTACAGGCACCCGCCACAATGCC
>CAUYRH010163193.1:0-26485 GCA_963574655.1 Perodicticus potto | reverse complement strand
AGTTGAGTAAGTCTCTTCATTCCTGGTTTATTTGTCATTTATCAAGTGCTTTTCTTTTTCTGTGTCTATGGATTTGTTCCTAAGTTTTGTATTTTTCTTCTCTTTATATGGTAAATTGCATTGATTGATCTTTGAATGTTACAAAAATCTTCATCTTTAAAATAAAAAAAAAATGTTCTAACTGTAAACAAAAACAAAACAGTTAAAATACGTAGCATGTAATAAAATGGAATGTTATTCAGCCTTAAAAAGGAAGATAATTGGTAACTGCAAGAGTAGAATTGGAATTTTCCTAACATGAAAAAGATGTTAATCGAGGTGATAGATACTCTAGTTAGCCTGATTTGATTATTCCTATATCAAAACATCACATGTACCCTATAAATACGGTTGGACATAAGGATTGTGTGCAATTTAAAATAGCTGTAACTTTAAATTTCACACAAAACTTTAAGTTCACCCTGTATATACAACTATTAGGTACCCATAATAAAAAATAAAAAATGTAAAAAAGAAACAACATAAATATTATTAAAAGCAAACCTTGTTTCTATCCATTATCTCTGTGATCTGCTCTGCCTCTATTGGTCTCATTCTCAGGCACATTAATGGATTTTTCCCCCAGGATGGCAAGAGCTCTACTTAGAGCTCCAGGTTTACATTTTCACAACAACCAAGTTTAGGGATGAAGAAAGTTGTCTTTCTTTCCAAAGTCTCACAGTTGGCTTGGATAAGTTCTGACTGGATCATGTCCCTGTTCCTGGGATAAACACTAAGGGGTATGAGGCAGGAGGGCTGAGTCACATACGCACAAGAACCGAAGTCAGCGATGAGTCTGAACATTGCGTTGGCTGACAGATGAAGACAATTAGTGCCCCAAAGGGAATCTCTTGACTACAACTAGAAAAAGAAAGAAGATGGTTGGGCAGAAAAGCAACTGCTGGTATTAAAATTTAAGAAAGTATTTAATGTCAAGAGAAGGAGCAATGACTTTGTCCCGCATTTAACAGTAATCAGGGAGAAGGAGCCCACTATAATAAAATGTGAATTAAAAAGAATAAATAAAATAGCAGTTGGAAAATTGAATCACAGTTGGATTCACTAGATGTTTTCTCTAGCACTTTTTATCACACTCCACGTTTTTTAAAAAAAGAGAAATTATGAAGAGTAAACTGCGTATGAAAGGATAGCACTGCCGTATCACTCTTGACAGGGCTAAACCCAAAGTTATAGAGATAAGTCTGGAATAAATTATTATTAAACCAGATTTTCTTATTTGGCTTGATTAAAGGTACACCAGTAAACAAATGATTTATCTTCTGTCCAGGAGTAATAAGTCAAATAAGTTTTAATGGAATAAAAGAGGAAAAAAAAAAAAAAAGAAGACTCAGAGGGATTAGACAATCGTCAAATGTGAAGTTAAGCACTAATTCTACAAATTCCCCTTCCCTTGTTAGCTGCTTTCATTATACACTGTATGGCTGAAAAACAAAGCAATACAACAAAGAAAATTTGTTTCATTAAAGGTGGGCATTATGATATGAGAAATTAATGAGAAGATAGAATAATTGTAGCAAGTAGAAAAGAAATCTGGTTTTATACTCAAACAACTTCTTAAATGGAAAGACTTAGAGGGAAATTGAAAAAGAACTGCAACTTTAATTCTGGCAGAGATTAAATATTTTTCTTTGAGGCTCTTCTCCTGTAAAAAACTAAGAAATATTTTCAATGCATGAGTTAATAAAAGAGGATGAGCAGCCACCCTAAGGAAAAAAAAGGCACAACAGTACGCTGACTGATAAATTCCAGAATATTGTCTAGAGAACTCTAAGAATTTCTTCCTACGCATAACTTTGCTTGTATTCTGAAGGTGTCAAAGGATTTTCCATATACTTCCATATAAAACAACATTTTTATTCTGAGACAGGGTTTATGAATGTCCTAATGCCCCAAATGTAGCTCTGTAATTGTCTTCCTCAACTACATCACCACAGAAAAGACTTTCCTTCAAATGTTCCACCTATAAAGGAAAAACTAAAAGTTCTGTAAAAATACCTATAAAACCTATAAAAGCTCAAAATCATATATTATTCATTAATGGAAACACCTCTTTTCTTCTGATGCATGGTTCAGTGCTAAATTTCTACATGACTAAAAATATATTAGTTGTAAAAACTGTTGATCCCTAAACAGTACCAATTAAAGTGATAATGGGAAAATCAAGAAATCAAAGAAGTGTCCTGTGGCAGAGTAAGAGAATGACACAAAAAGGAAATCAGTCAACAGTTGTGAGAGGCAGCAACAGAAGAGTAGGGGAGCCGGACAGCCGACCACATGAAGGTCATTGGATTTTGACAAATGCCAAACTCGAATTAAGATCCAGGGTGAATGAAAGTGAAGAACTAGAGATATTCGTACAGGACAGAATTAGTTCAGAAGTTGGGCTTTAAACGAAGGCTGAGAAACAGGGCAGATGCAGAAGAGGGATGTAGAGGCAAGGGGAAGACGCATTGTGTTTTATTGATGTTTGTCATTCATTATTGCCTTTTACAGATGGGTGACACAAAAGTCTTTCCTGGTATGACCCAGGAAAGAGGGGGAAGCTTCAGAAGACAGAAAAGATGTCCAGAGTAGGGAAGGGTTCAAAGCTTTTGTATCACATGAAAGAAAAAGCAGTGAGCATGCTGCAGAGGAAGTCTGGAGACTCAGTGCAGGAAAATATGGGAGGCAAGGTAGGATTGTTTTGATTTTCTCAAAGCATAGAAAGACAGGTGATAAGATGAGTGTTAGGGACACAGAAGAGGGAGAAGGAAGGGGCTAATGATAATTATACATCTGAAAAGGGTAATCTTATCACTGCAAATGAAAATGGGAAATTTTGTACATTTTGGTAAAGTTAGTTGCCAGTCAGTGCCTGAATGACATCCAAGTAGAAGCAGTCAGCAAGTTCTTAGAAATGGAACATGGCCTCATGAAAGAATGATCAAGGCTGGAGATGTAGATTTGTGACTCTCCAGGCAAAGATAATAATCAAAGCCTTCACATACAGAAAAGGAAGAACGTAGGAAAAGGGTGGAAAAGATGAGTGAGAACAGAGCCTGGGGAAATTTCTACACTTAGGGAATAGAAACCAAAATATGATTCAAAATGACAGAACAACAGGGCCTGGAAAGTCAAGAGGATTGGAACTGTGACATGATGATCCTGCGAAACTGTGACATGATGACCCTTACACTGAGAAATCCAAATTCCAAAGAAATAAAGAAGGAAAGTCTGCCGAGGAAAACCTAGTGGATTTAGCAAGTGGAGGATCATTTCAAGAGAGCTTTGTCTGTAGATGAGTTAGGATAATGTGCCCAGACTCCATGGATTAAGCAATCAGCAGAAATAAATAAGAGCTGTCACTTCCTTTGAGAAGTTTGGCCTTGAATGGAATGGGAGAGTTAGGGTAGTCGTTTGAGGAGAAAAGCACACTCAAGAAACTTCATCAATTAATTGGACTTTAGCATGATTATAGGATAAAGTGTTCAGTGGAAAAGTGAATGAGATCCTGCCATTTGCAACAGCATGGGTCAACCCAGGAAGCATGACATTGAGTGAACTAAACTAGGCAGAGAAAGGAAAATAGTGCATGATGTCACATATAGATGGAATCTAAAAACTCTAATTTTTTTTTTTTTAATTCTAAAACCTGAATGATTAGAACGCAAGAATAAAATACTAGTCACCAGGGCTGATAGGTGAGAAGGAGGGTGGAAGTGTGGGGAGAGGAAAAGGGAAGATGTAGGTCAAAAGATTTAAAGCTGCAGATATGAAGGATGGAAAAGTCTAAATATCTAAGGTACAACACGAAGACTATAATTATAATATTATATTGTTTGAGTCTACCAGACATAGAGTAGGCTTTAGGCGCTCTTACCATACACACACACTAAAGGGTAGTTATAGGAGATGATTTAATAAAAAAATAAAAAATAATTTATTCAAACTTGCCAATTAAAAGAAATAATCTATGAATCTTTACTTTTTTATGTTTTAATCATGGGAACATCTCCTTTCCACCTCTGGACCATTTTATCCTCTCTTGTGCTACAGGCTTTGGATCCCTAGCCAAGGGTTGAGTCAAAGGACCTTGGCCCTTTTGTCAATCTGTGTCATAATTAATTTGCTCAACTATTGTCTCTGGGTCCTTTCAGATCAGATTTCTCCTTGTTTTCTCTGCCTTTCAGCTTTTTAAATTCCTAAACTGGGGGACACATACAGCTAACTGGTTTGGAGCCATTTAATGTTGGAGGACAAGGATGAGGCCTCCCTTAGTATTAAGGCCTTCATTTTCTATTTAATTCATTCCATTTTTAAATAACCATGTAAAGATTTCCACCATGCTGGGGCAAATACTGATTCTCTACTTTCCTCTTTCCTTTTTCTTTCATTTCACTCCATCAATGTTTTCTGTATTTATCTATTTTTAATTATTGTTTTAAAATTTTCACCTTCCCTGGATGAGTCCTTTGGCTCTGCCCTCTCCTCCCCTTCACCATTCTCTTGTTCATTAACCTAGCTTTTTATGCTTTTGTTTTGTTTTTTTTTTAGTTTTAGTGTCTATAAGACCCTTAAGGGGAAGGTAAGACAGCAAATTTGACATTTTTCATTTTTGTAAGAGTAAATACTGTCAGGCATGGTGCCCATGTAGAAGGGGCCCCCTTAAATAGGTGTTTGCCATAACTAGGGTAATAGGCATATTTAGTGGATGAATAAGGAGGTTGTCCAGAAAGTATCCAGCCATACATGCCTCTAGTCTTTCATAGTGCATGGCTGGATACTTTTCAGACAGCCCTTGTGTTCTGGTCATTGTAAAGCCAGTCCCACATAGCCTGCACATGAAGCTTGTCACTAGGCTCTCTGATTTTAAATACTCCAGAGTGGAAGAGCATATTGGAGGGCACCTCTTGGCATTTGTAGGGGAAGTATAGTGGTCCTCCTTACAGGGTAAATAGACTTCACAGCAATTTTTATCCAGTCCACCAGGCTGTTATTCCTTCAGAATAACATATTGTGTGTCTAGATCACATATGGCCATCTGCAATTGTTCAATAGTGAGCTGTGGGTCTTGCGTCAAGTCCAATATGCTCTTCCACTCTGGAGTATTTAAAATCAGAGAGCCTATCCCTAAATTAGTTACTCTCATAATCCATTTTAGTAAAGGTTCCTTAGGAAGTTGATGATTCCAATTTACAAAATGGGAAAATTCTTTCATGTTTTATACTCCAGTTTCCATAGTTACTTGGTTTTGCCCTTCTCCCACAGTGGCTACTTTCTCAGTTGACCAAAGGTCTTAAAGATACTTTCTGTTGTCTCTGCATAATTTTCCCCTTGTGGGTCAGCTTTAAGTCTAGTGGCCAAAGCTCAAACTCACTAAAATCTGAACTTCGTCTAACATCCAAAGTAGACCCAGCATTTTCTTTCAATTGGATTTTAGCTGCAAGTATTATAGATAACAATAACCAAGGAACTAAGTATTTATTTTTTTCTTGTTAGTTTGCATTTCCTTATGTATCCAGTGAACCACCTCCCTGGGAGCTGGATCCATCTCTAAATTCCACCTTTAGTAACTGAGTACAGTGCAGTTGTGACTCCAAACCACAGTGACTACCTGGCCATGCAGTAGGGTCCTTATCCCCAGCCCTTTTAATCTTTTTCTTCCCAAGCTGCATATTTCTGGGAGCCGGGGACTTTCTAGAAAATACTAAATTGTATTCACTCACAGCACAATAATCGTTAACATAGAAGATTTCTGTGACCAAATGGGATATTTCCCACACACACTAAGCAGTGGACACCAACTGGGTATCTGCTAATTCTGACCCAGAGACAGTGTCAGATCCCACATGGGGAGGGCTCAGTCCCCCAAATTAGCACCTCCTCCCTTCAGACATCAATCACAAGTCTGGGCCTCTGGAATTTCCAAACAAGTGACTCCACTTTGGGTTCACAGAACTCAAGGAAAGAGGTTTGTTTTTACTGATTTATTTTAAAGAATATTATAGAGACTACAGATGAAAAGATGTATAGGGTGAGGGATGTGGGAAGGAACGCGGAGCTTCTATTCCCTCCCAGAGCCCAGCACCCTGCAAGAAACTTGACATGTTCAGCTCTCTGGAAGCTTCTAATTCAATGATGCTAAAGGGAGGGAAGGAGGAAGGGATTTTTATTTTGTTTAATTCCATACCACCTTGCAGAATCTGATGCACCTAGTAGGTACTCAGTATAGTTTTATCATTAATTAGATATGTCAGACATTAAAATAACAATAGGGTTTTGTTACATATTTTGCATATAGCTTTACTTTATGTGTTATTACTTTCCACACTCTGCTCACAGTACTTTTTTGAAAAGTACTTGGTTATTTTATAAACTTTCTTCTTAAATGTTTCTTAATCCTCACTAAAAACCAAAGTCAATTATGTGTAACTCATTTAATTAACTTGGCAATGAAAATGCAGTGAATAAACAGAAAGCAGAAAAAATAAATATGCCATAAAAGAAGGATTTATGTTTATATTTTGCACAAAGTAAATATAATGAACTTTGTATAGATAAAATGAAATGCATGACAAGCAAGATGTCTGTAAATTTCACTAGTGCCTTAATAAAATTAGGAAATTATTCATTATAGCAAACCAATCGCATTTTATATATTCATTTATAGCTATAACACATAATCACAAGATTCCAAAGTGTGAACATAATCTAATTCTAGTTTAGCAATATGAATTCATAATCATCATATGTGTGATTTTCAAAGTAGAATTAAGCATAAGCAAATACTCAAGGTGAGACTTCAGTGTTATTCATTTACCTTTCTACATAATTTTACAAAGTGAAAATTATCATGAGCAATCACCTATTGTTAAGTATACAGAATTTTATTTACAAGCCACAATTTGCAAGTGCACACTGTACTCTTTTCCCCAATTTTTAAATCTAGATGCTGCAAATGATAGATTCTTAATAGGAGTAATCATAAAACAAAAGGTACGACTTATCAGATCATATTGAATTTGACCAACTGATAAAACACGAAAGAAAAAAAAGCAGAAGAGTTTATGAGCAAACAAAACAAAAATACCTGAAAGATGATTTTCTGGGTGGAACCCCAAAAAGTATTCAGATAAAAGTTAGCATCTGTAAACGGGGGCTGATGGAAGAGCCTCAGGATGGTTCCCTGGGGAATTACCTGCAGCTTACCCAGTTGCCTAGGGAGAAAATTCTTCACCGTGCTTCTAAATTGGTTCCTAGTTGGTGGCCTAAACAGAATTCTCTCTAAGTAAAGTAAATTATTTTTTATGGGAAGGATCAACTGTGTAGGGAATGGAGGTGTGGAGAGTAAAATGAGTTGAAGTAACTCCAGACCTACAAAAGGGATTCAGAGAAAAAACAAAGGGAGCTGCAACTAGAAGCAAAATAAGATTTAAACATAAGAGACCTCTTCTTGGGCAATTACAAGAGACCTAAACAGATCTGCCTGCTCCAGACCCAACCACCGTAAAGAAAATCCTGCCAATGAGCTGGACTTTCTACTTATACAGAGAACGTAGCAGTCTTTCCATTCAGTAGGTAGGCTTTAGCTAAGTAGACATACACAGGTACCTACAGGGCAAAGTTCTCTACTAATTATCTACAAAAATAAACATAGATGGTAAGCCAAAAATAACCAAATATTTGAAGCCTGAAATTGAAAGATAACGAATCCAGAGGACAATGAATTTAAGTGGAAATAGACACCTTGCAAGAGCCAATAGGGAATTTAAGATTCTAAGCAATATTCTCAACAATATCAAGATTATATTGTCTATCCAAAAAAGGAGTAGACTAATGTGCAATTGAAGAATTCATAGAAATAAAAATAGCTTTTTAAAATTAAAAATAGAATTGGAGGTGATTTGCACTTTCAGCTATGATAGTATAACTTATAACATGTGAGTTTTCCCAGTGAGACCTAGCAGGAAAGTAGTATGAAATAGCCACATGAATCTTTCTGAAAGCATAGAAAGTTGCTGAGGTATCCAGGATGTGAGAGGCCACATCCTGGAGGGCAGGGAAACTCACTGAGTTGAGCCTAACTTTCTGTACTTTGTTTTTCCCTTAGAAGCATTCAACTATTTTGGGTGCACGGCTGAGACACAGGACAATGGGCATCTTCTAAGAGGCAAAAATGATTAACAATGTTGTTAGGAGTTCTAAGGCAAGGAGACAAAAGTGGAGTCAGAGATATGACGGTAGCCAAGGACCTCTCAAAGACTGGAGACACAAAGCAGCTACCAAATATTTTGGCAGAGGTTTTCATATTGAGGTATTTGCTGACTTTTAAACTGCACAGGTCAATGTGTTAAGAAGTTATATAGAAAGTGACTAAAAGGAATAGTGGACATTTTAGAAGTTCCATAATACTGGACCCACCCATAAAGGTAATTCATTATCTACCAAGGGGGTGAGTCCTAGTAAATACTGTGATATGATTCAGAAACTTTCCAGTTCTTCAAAGGATTCAGGAAATTAATTAATTAATTCATTTATTTATTAATTATTCATTCATTTATTCTTACTTCTTGCCAGAGAAAAAAGGAAATCCTTTATGGAAAAAGAGAAAAGAAATCTTGCTATGCCTCTAAAAATTTATATCCAATTTTGGACATTTAGCCAAAAATTACAAGTCATTTAACCAAGTGAGTAACAGCTATTAATGCTTGAATGACTGAATTATGTACATAAAGGGAGAGACAGACCAAGTACAAATATAGGTGGTATAGATATTGTAGTTAGTTATCAGACTTTAATTAAAACTCGCTGCCATTATTTCAAATAGATAAAGAAATGAAAATATTCATTGCGGATCAGACTCTGCATTAAAAAAAAATCCAATAGAAACTATAGAAATAAAAACCAAATATCTGAAAATGAGAACTTAATAAATGAGTTTAACTGCAGATAATGGTAAAGGGAATAAATGAACTAGATGTTAAGTTGTAAGAAATTATTCAGACTTGACATAGAGAGCAAACAGATAGAAGATCATACAAGAATCTAAGATACTTATGAGACGCGGTGAACGTGCACATAATTGGAGTCTCAGAGACGGCAGAAGAGAAAGAATAGTTAAAGCAATGCTCAGATGATAATGGCTGTGATTTTTCTACATTGATGAAAGACATCAACCCACAAATTCAAGAAATGTTGGAAACACAAATTGAATTTACTTTTTAGGAAAAGAAAAGAAATGAAAACATAACAAGTCATACTAATATTTTAATACTGCTTAGAATTAATTATAAAGAGGAATTATTTAAGAGAAAGAAAAAATGGCTACTACCTGTTCAGATGCAACGGTAGAATTGAAAGTTGACTTCTCAACATAAAAAATAAAAACTGGAGGAAAATGAAATCGTATATTTAACTGAAATCAAACGCATATCAACCCCAAAATTCATATTCAGTAAAATAACATTTCCAGGCAAACAAAATCTAAGATGACTTTTCTTCATCAATAGAAATTTGTGGAAACACAAATTGAATTTACTTCTTAGGAAAAGAAAGGAAGTGAAAAAATGATAAGTCATGCTAATATTTTAATACTGCTCAGAGGTTCTCCTTAGCAAAGTGTCTCTAGAATGGAAGAAAAAGTATCCAATGTATACATCCATTACCAGTTCTTAATGTGAGTGTTCTTGATAGCAGGCTTTGCAACTACTACTTCTGACCTTACACTCCTAACTTCTGCTCATTTAAACAAAATGTTGCAGATCTCAGCTACAGATAACCCTCTTCTATCCTTTCATAAAACTTTTAAAGAAGATGAATGTATTTAAATAATGTCAAATTTCACAAATACACACACACATATATTTAAAAGCTTTCTCATCACACTCAAATTCTTCTCAAAATGGAATTTGTTGAGTTGGGAAACCTCTGAGAATGTTAAGGGGATTTTACTAATGATATTCTTGCATAATACTTTGAAGCACTGAGAAAATGTCATTTTCATATTGTTGAGTGAAGAAAAGATTTTGAATTTTGAGCCATTGTTTACTAGATTTACTAGATGCAATAGAATTTTTGTACGGTTATCTCAGAGCTTTGAATAAAAAAGACATTGCATTAAGATTTTGTAAGTCTGGAAAATGGGAAAATAACAAAAAAAAAGAAAGGAACAAAGCATGATAGTTTGGAAGAGGTTTTTGAAGGAAGCCAAAGAAAATTGCTTAAATTGACTCTATGCCCACTAATTCTATTCTCTTTCACAGGATTTTATGTTTCTATTAACTAATGTGACAGAAATATTTTATAAGAGAAATACAATCGCAATACCCATCTCGAGTGCTTTGCATTTCAAGGTTTATCAGCCCTGGGAACGTTCAGAATAGTAGGCTTTCTGTCAGGGCACTTCCCCAAGAGTAAAAAAAAAGAAAGAAAGAAAAAAGAAAAACAGGAAAAAAACCAAACCGATTTAAATCATTTACCTAGAGTCCTACATAGGCAGTGGTATTTTGATAGTGGGTCACATACTGTCGTCTCACCTGGGGACCTATACAGAGGATGAGACTGGAGGCTACAGCCGGAGGCTTTGAGAAGTCAACATGTATGTCGGTGTAAGAGGAACAGTTTCTGTGCCCTGGAGAGAGAGCAAGTCTGCAGAGAGAACCTGAAAGCATTAGAAAGAGAAAGAAACACCAACGATGAAACAGAGAGGAGGCTTTGAGCAGAGATGTTGAAATTCTTGTTAGTTCTCTTTCCCCCAATATTAAATGTGAAAACTAAAATGAATGGAAATCACATGCTCTCAGTAGATTTTTTTTTTTTTTTTTTTTGAGACAGAGTCTCACTTTGTTGCCCTCTGTAGAGTGCAATGGCATCACAGCTCACAGCAACCTCAAACTCTCCGGCTCAAGCGATTCTCTTGCCTCAGCCTTCAGAGTAGCTGGGACTATAATTGCCTACCTTAACACCCAACTATTTTTAGAAATGGGAGATCTCACTCTTGCTCAGGCTAGTCTAGAATTTCTGAGCTCAGGCAATCAATCCCCTTCAGCCTCCCAGAGTGCTAGGATTACAAGCATGAGCCACAGCACCCAGCCTAAATTCTAAGTATCTTAATATATACAATTTTCATTTAACACAATAAATATGACCTCAGAATGCAGCTTCCAGTTGGAAATTCTAAAAGGCTGAAAACTGATAGGCAAAAAGCAGTTCTCTTTCTCTCTGAAGGAGAAGCAGCACTTCATGACGCAGCCTGCTGTGGCACTCTGTGTCCCATCATGCGGCCCACCCCACTGAAAGACTTGGGGCTCCTTTGCACTTATTCCTATGGGTGTTAAGCTTTCATTTATATGTCTTTCTTTCCTTTTTTTTTTTTTTTGAGACAAAGTCTCACTTTGTTGCCTCAGGCTAGAGTGCTGTGGTGTCCTAGCTCACAGCAATCTCAAACTTCTGGGCTCAAGCGATTCTCTTGCCTCAGCCTTCCGAGTAGCTGGGACTACAGGCATCTGCCACAAGGCCCAGGTATGTTTTAGAGAAGGGGGTCTCGCTCTTCCTCAGGCTGGTCTCTAACTCGTGAGCTCAGACAATCCACCCGCCTGGGCCTCCCAGGGTGTGAGGATTACAGGTGTGACCACCGCTCCCAGCCTCTCTGTAGAATTTATAATCACCCTCGCCCAGAGCTCTACAACAGCACAGCCTCACTTAAAAACAGAACTCTATACCCTACCTCTCTTAATCTCCAGCTCCTTGATTTACCTTAATATAAATTAAATGCAGAAATCCTGAGAGACATTAGTTCGTACTGTTTCTCCTTCAGAGATCTTTGTTACGCACACGTCAGTACATTTAAACATCAGGTGGCATCTCTGTCTTGTGGATGCTTTCATCAGTCCCCAGGGTGCCAAGTGACAAAAAAGTGCTGTGGTGTGGTGCCTAATGGCCACCGAGGGAAAGTCGTTTTGATTAGAACACTCCCTACACTCAACTAGTTTAAGCAAAAGCTGGGTACGTGCTGCATGTCCATCAATTACAATAATTCAAATCTTGTCACCAATTTACCTTTCATATAATTCTTAAGTGAATATATTTGCCAGTTAAATTATGTGAATGTTTTATTCCATACCCTGAATTTAAATCACTTTATCAAAACAAAGACACTAAGGTGTACTATTTCGTTTTCTCTTTTAGCCACACATTTCAAATAACTGTGAAATGGCTCCACCATGTGGTTGCAATAGACATTTGTTCACAGAAATCTGACAAGCCACAGTCCAAGGGATTAGATTATGTTAACTCTGTAACTCATTCTACAAATATGCATTCAGCCTACTGTGTGTCAGGCTCCATTCTCTGCATTGAGAACACTGTAAATAAAACAAATACAATCCCTGGACCCATGGATTTCACAATCATTGTTCACCTTTTCTGTGGCTGAACAGACTGTATCAAACATTAAAATAAATATAAAAGCACAGCTTTCAACTGGATTTTTGTAGATAGAAGAAAAAGAGGTCAAATTAGGCTTTAGTTCCTATGAGTCTGTCTTTAATCATATAAAAATACTTACTTTTTATCTATAGACCTCATCTTTTTATAGGTTGTCTCAGATAAATGGTTCTTAACTCTGATAATGTGATAAATGAGGACATTCTTTCTAAGGGGGCGGGAAACAGATGTACCAGCACAACCTACAAGGAGCGTGTCATACCTAAAGCCTGCTGGAATATCATTTATGATGTCTATGTATCCACATACACATAAATTATTGTGTATCTGTTGGGTTACTCAGTGGTTCTAAACCTTCCTAATGCCATGACCCTTTAATACAGTACCTCATTTTGTGGTGACCCCCAACCATAAAATTATTTTCGTTGCCACTTCATAACTGTATTTTTGCTACTGTTATGAATTTTGTATTGCAAATATCTGATATGTAGGATGTATTTTCATTGTTACAAAGGGGTCGCGACCCACAGGTTGAAGAACCGCTGGATTAGATGATATCTAATGTCCTGGCTATAACAATCTTTGCTCCTATAGTCAGAAATAATTGATGACAGAATCCCTAGGGTAGCACTAGAATTTATATCGAAGCCTTCTATCTTTCAATCCTTCCCAACACATGCACTGAATACTATAGTTACTGCCTTATAGTACAATTTCACCTTCTTTCAAATTCTTGCCCTCACTCAGGAAAATTGCTGTAAAAGCAGGTTGATCATATAATGTACGATGCAAACCAGGACAATTTTGAGATTGAAGTAGGAAGAAACTTGCATTAATAAATACTTCCTTATAATTTTATTATGAAAATTAAATTAGCTGATACATTAAATGACCTCAGAATGGTGATTGGCACATAGCAATCACTTTATAAATGTTATTCCTCAATCATGGGCAACTAGCTATTTCTCTTCACTGTTTTTCCTATCATTTCCTTTCTCCATTTCACCCTCCACTTTGCTTCCAAAAGTGTCATTGTAATGTGCAATATTCAAGTCTTTTCTCTTCTAAAAAAGCCCACATATAGGTTTTCACTGCAAATGCAGCACACAAATTCACTTTTAATTTGGAGTGCAGCTACATGGCAGGCTTCATTTCTCACTATCAACCTTCCAACTCACCCTTCTTTTCAGCTGTAGTTCTTGCTAGCCCAGCCTTCTTCCTCCCACCTCCATGCATTTATGTCCAGCTTTTTCTACCCTTCTCCCTAAATTTTACTTATCAAAATCCTTCCTATATTTTAAGACTTTGTTCAGGCTACTCAAGGTACCATCAGACAGATGCTTATCTTTCCTTCTCTATTTTAATAACTTTATTGACATTAGTTATCATTTATCAAATTCTTTTTGTCAGGTGTCATTCTAAGTAAGTTTTTACATGTCATTATCTCTCTTTTTTTTTTGTTTTGAAAGAGAAAGTCATTTAATTATAATTCAGTGCAAAGAATAGCAAGATTTACGATAGAAGTTGGAGCCGTTTCCAGTCCCAGGCAGTACACGAGAGCAAGTGTGTATATGCAGTAAGACTGCTCAGGCTCTAATTCCGACTTCGTAATCTACTAGCTTGAGACTTTGGGCAAGTCTTTTTTACCCTCTCTGAAATCCAGTTTCTTTATTTATAGAGCTATAGTGACATTTTCACCTATAAAATCACCATGGTACTTAAAATTGAGAACATCTGAAACAGAAGATTGAAATTTTTTTTCATTCAGGTTTTCCACATATATTCTAAAGGTCAACGCATTGCCTATTCAAGAAGCATTTTTTAAACGTGTAGTACAAATATTCAGAATATCAGCACGGCCTTACCCAGAATATTAATGAAGGATTCAAGAACGTTTCCTGGGAAGGAACACGGAAATAGCTAAGAATACAAATTCTACCTTCAAAAAGAAAATCTTCTCAATTCCGATGGAATCAGATTGGGGAAACATGGTTCTGCTGACTTGATCGCCCTCAGAGTTGTGACCTCTTCAGATCATTCTTTGTCCTGTTTGTGGTGTGTCCAATTGGCAACTGCATTCAATTTTTTTAAAGGAATAGTTTCATAACAAGACACTGAATTGATTTTCAAAGGTTACTAAGTCCTTCACAAACACATTAAAAAGAGACTGAACAAAAGGAGCTGTGGTTGCTTGACAAATGGTTTCAAACCTGCCCCATGGAAACAGTGTGCTATGAAGTGTCTTTTGTTATTCAGACAGCAATAGGGCTGGAACGTGGTAGGGCAGCCGGGGAGGAGGATGTGGGGTGGAAATCATCTCTACTATGGGGCTAAGTCTTATGATAGAAAAATAACGACAGAGTTTCATTGCGTAATTGTTTCTTTCTGGACTGTTTTTGTGAGTCCGTGCACTCACAGGTATCTCTGATGCTGGCTGTGTTTGGAATAATCACCAGCATGGTGGGCTGGGTGAATGCAGCACCTTCAACATAGTTTCCATCTTCCTTTCTCTAAAGTTTCCTTCCCACAATGCCAGGGTAAACTTTCTCATAAAACCCTTGATCACGTTACACATCTTGTCAGAAGTCCCATTGCCTTTGGCTCAGACCAAAGCTGCCAAAGCCTGGCTCTCAGGATTTTCCCAGTCAGGGCACTCCCTACCTTTCAGTTACATTCCCCCTACATTCCTTCTCGGGACTTCACATTCTAGCCTCCTTTTAATCACTTTCCCTGATTACATCTCCACATTTTTCTCTTCTACTCTTCAGCCTTTGTTCATGCCATTTCTTTTACCTGAAACCCACTTGTTCCTAGCCATTTTCTACCTTTTCCTACGCAGGCTGGGGCAACTTGAATACTAAAAGTAAATATCTGAATACCAAGTTCAATTGCGTGAATGCACTATATTGGAAATGAAAATTCAAACTTTAAGGATTTATTATTGAGATTCAGCATATTAGAAGAGTTTATAGTTCACAAAGTATTTTCAGAACCGCTATTTCATTTATTCTTCGCAAGAACCCAGAAAAATGTTCCCGCGCACGATCAGTAAGGTTCCCGTGCATGTTCCGTAAGGTTCCCGCGCATGGTCAGTAAGGTTCCCGCGCATGTTCTGTAAGTTCCCGCGCATGTTCAGTAGGGTTCCCGCGCACGTTCAGTAAGGTTCCCGTGCACGTTCAGTAGGGTTCCCGCTCATGTTCTGTAAGTTCCCATGCATGTTTAGTAAAGCGTACGGTGAGGAGTTGAACCAAAATTTGGAATCAGCTCTCCCAAAACCATACAGGCCCATTTCAAAGACTATGAACTTGCCATAATGGAGCACTGCCACCTCTTCTGGGGAAGTTTTTTCAACTTTTACAACAAGTATAATTTCTTCTTTATGTTTTCTTTTGTATAGGCGCTGCATCACTTCCTCAAAAGATGTTAATGATGAAACAGCCAGGATACATAAATTAGGAAATACAAGTGTCCATCTAAATTTTCTATATCTCATGTTTTACAAAATGTTTATTAAAGTGGTTTAATACACAATTTCTCATTTTTCACTTTAAAAGTCTTTTGTTGTAAAGATAATTCTTTTGTCTGGTGACAAACAGCAGCCATACTTATTTCTCTGGACCTCCATCTGGTATATATTCTATTTCTTCTTGAGACACAGTTTGCTTCTCTCTTTCCAAGGCACCATTTTTATTATTTCTGCAGTGTCAGGTAGACCCTGATCCATAAGCAGATCTGGTGACTTACCTCCCTTAGAATGCTGAGAAATTGCAGAAGGGTGAGACCACAGCCCTACTGATCTCAAAACTTCTGATACACAGAGTTTAGGATCATCTCTTATTAATGGAATGTGCGGCCTCACTCCTTGGATGACTCTGATGGCAGACACCATATTGGTGCCCATCACCACCCCTGAGAAGGGGCAGCTTCAAGTTCAACAACTTTTTAAAAAATAGTTTAAATTGCCTCCTAGAAGTAATCTAAAACAGGTTTACAGGTTTTCTTATTTTTCTGAGTTTGAATTTAATAATTTTAAATTAGCCCTATTGGGATATAATTTACTTACAGTAAAGTTCACCAATTTTAAGAGTACAAGTGGATCACTTTCAGTAAGTGTTCACAGTTATATATCCACCTCTGAAACCATAGTGTAGAATATTTCATTCCAAAATTCCCTAATTTTTTCAGCTGATAACTTTTTCCTCACATCTAGCTTGTGTTGACCACTGATGTTTTCAGCCACTATGGTTTTGTGTTTTCTGGAAGTGGCTAAGAATAGAATCATCTATATGAAGTTTGTGTTTGGGGATCTTTCACTTACCATACTGCCTTTAAAATTCTTGTTTTAATGTATTAGTGGTCCACTCATTTTCATTGCTGAGTTGTATCCCTTTGCATGCAGATAACACAGCATGTTTTCCCATGTAAGTGGTGGACACTTGCATAATGAGAGGTACACGAGACATACATGTGGGGATTTCTAACCCCACAGTGTGCCCTTTGGGATTATCACAAAGTAGCAATGAGAATTTGAGTGCATTCTTTTTATAGACACACATTTTCATTATTGTATTATGTGTATCTATCAATGGGATTGCATAGTCACATGGTAGATGTATATTAAGAAATTGCTGGCTGGGCACAGTAGCTCACTCCTGTTATTCCAGCACTTTGGGAGGCTGAGGCAGATGGATTGCCTGAGATCATGAGTTCGAGGCCAGTCTGAGAAAGTGCAAGACCCTGTTTCTACTAAAAATGAAAAATTGAGGCAAGGGAATAACTTGAGCTCAAGAGTTTGAGGTTGCTATGAGGAATGATGCCGTGGCACTATACCAAGGGGGACACATGCCAAAAAAAAAAAAAAGGAAAGAAAGAGAGAAATTGCTAAATTTATCTAAAGTGATTATGTAATTTGCATTACATAATTTGCTCCAAATCCTAGTCAACACTTGGAATATTCACTCTTTTTAATTTTAAACATTCTATTTGTGTAGAGTGTTGTTTGCCTTACAATTAATAATACTGTGTCTTTTATATGCTTATTGGTTATATACGTCTTTGATGAAGTGTCCATTCAAATCTCTTCTCTACATTTATTGGATTTTTGAGTACTAATTATTCACTTATAAGAGTGCTTTTTACAGCTGGGTGTGGTTGCTTGTGCCTATAATCTCAGCCTCTTGGAAGTCTGAGGTGAAAGGATGCCTTCAGCCCAGGAATTCCAGGTACAGAGAACTATGACCCATCACACCCCAGCACTCCAGCCTGGGTGCCTGATGAAACCTTGTTTCTAAAGAGAGAAAGAGAGAGATCTTTATATATACTGTAACAAGCAGAAGATATGGGTGTTTCACATAGTTTTTACACTTTCTTGTTAATTAAAAAACAAAAGTTTTAAATTTTGATGAAGTCAAAGTTAGAATTTCTTTGCAATGGTTCATTCTTTTTTATCTCATGTAAGAAAATTTTGCCTAGCCCTAAGGTCACTAAACATTTCTCATATATTTTATGCTAGAAGTTTCATAGATTGTCTTTTATATTAATGTCTATAATTCATTTTAAGTTAGTCTTCCAGTACAGTGTAAGGAAAAGTTAAGTTTAATTATTCTGCAGCGTGCACATTTGATTATGCTAGTACATTTATGGAAAATACATCCTTTCTTCATTTCTTCTGCAACTTTATCAGAAATTAACTGACCATTTAAAAATAATTCTGTCAGTCAAGCTTTTAGGTTCTGCCCATTGATCTATTGTGCATCTTTTCAGCAATACCATTCTGTCTTTATGACTACAACTTTATAAACTGCAGTTTTATATTAATTCCTAAAGTAAGGTGTTGTAAATTCATCAAATTTGCTCTTTTACAAAAACATTTTTGCTTATTTTGCAAAATTTTCTGGAATTTTGATTGAAATTTTGTTGACTATATAGATCAACCAGGTGAAAGGGATATCTTAACAGTTTTGAGACTTCTTTGTAGACATCTACATTTATTTGGGTCTTCATATTCTTTCAGCTTTATTTTATAGCTTTCAGTGCTCAGGCCTTGAACATAATTCCTTAAATTTATTGTTAGGTATTTATATTTCTGGAGACATTTGAATATTTTTCACTGCACTTTCTGATTCTAGTATAATTAATTTTTATATGTTAGTCTTTTCTCCACAAATAAGCTAAGGTCACATACTAGTTCCAATAGCTATTTTGTGGATTTATTAAGAAGTTATACTAAAGCAATAAGATTAGCTTTCCTTAAAGATGGTGTAAATTTCAATAAGGTTAGCTTTTCTTTAAAATGTTTAAATTTAACTTTTCTAGTATGCACGCCTGTTTTTTTACGTTGCACTGGCTCTGATTTCCACTGTGATAATATAAGTGACAAGTAGATGCCATAGCCTTATTTCTGATCTGATTGGAAAAGCAATCTTTCTACAACTATGAATTACAGTGTTAGAAGTAGGTTTCTCATGGAAATTTCTTATTAAGTGGAGTAAACTCCCCCTTTTCCCAGTTTTGAACTGACATGGAACTTCATTAAATAGTCTTCTTCATCAAGATGAGATAATTGTTTTCTTCACTCTAACTGGTGAATTACATTGATTTTTAAAAATGATTTTAAGAAAGCTCTTTAATTTCTAAGATAAAGCCAACATAGTCATGATCCTTTATATATGTATTTTTTAATTTGATTTGTTACAATTTTGTTAGGGATTTCTTCATCTGTATTCATCTGAGATATTGGTCAAGTTTTACTTATTTCTTATAAATGTATTTTTCTTGTTTCCATATTGGGGTTATCCATGTCTTTTAAAGTGAGTTAATGTCTCTATTTTTGTGCCAGTATCATGCTGTTTTGATTACTATGGCCTTGCAGTATAGCCTAAAATCTGGTAGGCTGATGCCCCTGGCTTTGTTTTTATTGCTAAGAATGACCTTAGCTATATAGGTTTTTTTCAGGCCCCAAAATAGAGACATAGACATTTGGAACCAAATAGAAAACCATGAGATGAAACTAACATCTTACAGCCACCTAATCTTTGACAAACCAAACAAGAACATACAGTAGGGGGAAAGTATCCCTATTTAATAAATAATGCTGGGAGAACTGGATATCCACATGTAAAAGATTGAAACTAGACCTACTCACAAAAATTGATTCAAGATGGATAAAAGAACTAAATCAAAGGCATGAAACAATAACAATCTTCAAAGAAAGTGTGGGGAAAACGCTTGATGGTGTAGGGCTGGAGAAAGACTTTATGAAGACTTCCATGGCAATTGCAACAAGAATGAAAATGAACAAATGTAACTCAATTAAACTGGAAAGCATCTGTTAATTAAACTGACAGCTAAAGTGACAACAACCAAAGCTAATAGACAACCTACACAATGGGAAAGGATATTTGCATTTTATGAATTGGACAAAAGCTTGATAACTAGGATCTATAGAGAACTCAAATTGATCAACATAAAAGGAGCCAACAAGCCTTTGTATCACTGGGCAAGAGAAATGAATAAAACCTTCTCTAAAGAAGATAGAAGAAAGACTAACAAGTGTATGAAAAAATGCTCATCATCCCTAATTATCAGAGAAATCAAAATCAAAACCACCTACAAGTAAGAATGTCCCACATCACACACCTCAAAACTGCAGATGCTGGTGTGGATGTGGAAAGAAGGGAACACGTCTACACTGCTGGTGGTACTGCAAACTAATACAACCTTTTTGGAAGGAAGTATGCAGAATTGTCAAAGAACTCAAACTAGACCTCCCGTTTGATCCTGCAATCCCATTACTGGGCATCTACTCAGAGGGGAAAAAATCCTCTTATCATAAGGGCATTTGTACTAGACTGTTTATCACAGCTCAATTTACACTCGCCAAAATAAAAATGTGGAAATGGCATAAATGCCCCAACCCAGGAATGGATTAACAAGCTGTGGTATATGTATACCATGGAATACTAGTCAGCCGTTAAAAAAGAGAGAGACTTTACATCTTTTGTATTAAACTGGATGGAAGTGGAACACATTATTCTTAGTAAAGCATCACAAGAATGGAGAAGCAAGACTCCTAGGAACTCAATTCTGATATAAGGACAATTGATGACCTAGTACATGGTGGGGTGTCGGGGAAGGTGGGTGCAGAGAGATAGAAGGAGAGAAAGGGATGAGGGATTAAGGGGTGTGATACACCTCTTGAGGATTGGACACAATTATAAGAGGAACCTGACCTATCGCATGCAATCAGTGTAACCTGGTTCTTTGTACTGTCAATGAATTCCCAACAATAAAAAAAATACAAATAAATAAAAAATTTTTTAAAACGTGAATTAAAATTGTCCCCTTTTTAAACTCTTTACTGGAAGAGTTTAGGTTGATGAGGCATTATTTCTTTTTTAGTATTTGAAAGAGTTTGCCATGACATAATCTGGAATTGGGGTGGAAAGCCCCAGAAAGTTTTTGGTTTTGAATTTGGTTTTAATTTCTAACTATGAATCAAAATCTTTCAAAAGGTAAATTCAATCTTTCATAGAGTAAAGACTGTTCATATCACGTGGTTCTATTGAGTGGGTCTTGGTAGTCTATATCTTTAACAAACTTTGTCCATTTAATCTTTGTTGTTGAATTTATTGTCACAAATTTATTTATGAAACTCCTTTATTGTCCTTTAACTGTCCATAGTATCTCTACTAGTGGCATTTTCACCTTCATTCCTCATCTCTTTGTTTTTGTTTTTTTTTTTAATCTCCATTTCTTTTTGGCTAAAGTTTTATTGATTTTATTGATCTTTGCACCAGCTTCTATTTTCGTAAATTGTATTCGTTGTTTGTTTTCTTTTTTTCTTTCTAGTTAATTGATTTCTTCTTTGATATTCATTATGTTCTCTCTTGTGCTTATTTTGTGCCGATTTTTTCTTTTTCTGGTTTCTTATGCTGGACACTTATTCCACTGGTTTAAGAACTTTTTTCTTTACTATTACAAGCACTTCAATGTTATAAAAATTTCCCTATTCTTACTCTTTTACTTACATTCTACAAATTTTTACATTCTGTATTTTCATTTTAATTCAGTTTACATAGTTTTAATAATGTGATTTCTTCTTTGATTAATGAAGAATATCCAAAGGTATTTTTTGACTTCCAGATATTTGAGGATGTTTCCAAAATCTTTCTAATGGAGATTTTCTACCTTTATTTCATTGTGGCCAGAAAATATATTTTGTGTAATTTAAAGACCTTGAAATTTTTTGACTGGTATTTTTTGGCCAAGAATATGTCTTATTGAATGTTCTCTGTGCTCATAAAATTCCTGGCATACTGTTATTTTAGGTTAGAGTAATCTATGTAGGAGATTTTCATTAAGTTAGTTAAGTTGTTCCCAAATATTGATTTTTTTCTGCTAATTTGCTTTGCTGACTTGTAAGAGAAGAGTCTGAAAACTTCAACTATCATTTTGTGTTGATTTTTCCCTTTGTTGCCTGAAGTTTTTAAAAGTATATTAAAAAATTGATTTAAGTGAAAACACATTTGGCATTATTTTGCACTCTTGATCAAAAGAACCATCTATCATTATAAAATTTTACTCTTTGCTCTTGGTAATATTTATTGTTCTGAAATATAGCCTTTTTGGTATTTATATAGCCACTGTATCTTTCTTTTGATTGATATTTTGCATGATATAAATATTTCTAAGTTTTACCTTTAAATTATTATGTCTTTTTCCAGTGAGTCTCACAAAATGTTAAGTCTTGCTTTTCAATGCATTATAGCAATTCTTAACTTTAACTGAGGGTAGACAGATTATTTGATATAATATGATATTGATGTATTTGGCTTTAAGTCAACCACTTTGCTATTTGTTTTCTGTTTTTACCACTTCTTCCTTCTTTCTGTCCTCATTTACTGACTTATTTGGATTAGTTACTTTTTATGATTCCGCTGTGTCTCCATTATGGAATTATTAGTTGTACCTCTGTGTTTTATTTTTAAAATGTTATTCTATAAAATAAAACATGCATAATAATATAAAGTTTCTATTCAATAAATACAAATTTTCTGTCAATAAGCTATCCCCCTTATTTTTATGCTATTGTTACTACACATTTTACCTCTATGGCATGTGCTAATCTCCACAATTCCTTCTTACTATTTATTTTTATCAGTTATATTTTAATGATTATAATAAAATATCTTTTCTATTTATTTACACATTTATCATTTCTGGTGCCCTTCATTTTTTGTGTTTGTATGTGTCTATAGATTTAAATTTCCAACTGATAGCATTTCACTTTTGCTTGAGAAACCCCTTTAACATTTTTTGTTGTTTTTTGGGTGAAATTTCAATAAATTGTATCATCTTTATAATTTGGAAAAAAAAAATTCACTGCAAAGTTGGAAAAAATATTTTACTATTTTGTTTTTTCCTCTAGTGTATTGAAGATACAACTACTTCATCTTCTGGCTTTCACATTTCTTTTGATAAGTCTTCTAACTCACTTTTTTTTTTCTATCTCACTTATTTTTGCTCCTTTCGATGTGAGACATCTTTCTCTCCAGCTGCATTTATTATTTTCTCTGTATCATTGGTCTTCATCAAATTATATATGCCTTGGTGCGAATTTCTATGGGTTTATTGATTTCTGAGTTTATAGCTTTTATCAAATTGGTGAAACTTTTTGTCTAAATAAAATTGGGAAAATATTTCTTTAAATATTTTATGTCTTTCCTTTCCTTGGACTGTCTTCGTTCAAGTCTCAAATTAGCCATATGTTAGACCGACAATATCCCACACGTCATGGTCCTCTATTTTTTATTTTTTATTACTTTTTTTTTTTTTTTAAAGACAGTCTCACTTGTCACCCTCGGTAGATAGACGTGGCATCACAGCTCACAGCAACCTCCAGCTCTTGGGCTTAGGCGATTCTCTTGCCTCAGCCTCCTGAGTAGCTGGGACTACAAGGGCCCGTCAAGTCACAACGCCCAGCTACTTTTTTTTGTTACGTACAGTTTGGCCAGGGCCGGGTTCGAACGTGCTGCCCTCAGTACGTGGGGCAGGCACCCTACTCACTGAACCACAGGCGCCGTCCGGTCCTCTATTTTTTCAATCTTTTTTTCTCTACCTGCTTTCCTTTTGAGTTTTATTGTTCATGTGTGTTTAAGGAAATTTTTAACAGTGTATAAACTGTTAATTCCACATCATGTAAATTTCACTTCACATATTGATTTTTTTTTCTTTCTTTAAGTTTCCTTTAGCTTTTTAAAAAATTATATATTTAAGGTATGCAACATGATGTTATTACACGTATGTGTATATATGTGTGTGTATATGTGCATATGTGTGTGTGTGTAGTGAAATGGTTACTGTAATGAAACAGATTAACATATGCATCATCTCACAATTACCTTGCCACCACACCCACACCCATAGCAAGGGCAGCTATAAAATACACATTTGGCAAAAATCCTGGTGTAATATGCTATTATTAACTATAGTCCTTTATTTTACATTAGATCCCTTAACTTGTTCAAGCTAAATACTTGCTACTTTGTATCTTTTGACCTGTATCTTTCCCATTTTCTACCCCTGCCCCAACCCTGGTAATCTCTATTTTATTCTTTGCATTCACTTCCATCTTCATTGCAACATTTATTCATAATACCTCAGATCTAAAAACAACTTAGGTGTCCTTCAATGGATGAATGGATAAAGAAACTGTGAAATATATATGCATATATTTATTATATGTTATGGAATATTATTTGACCTTAAAGGAGAAGATCCTCCCATTTGCCATAACACTGAAGGACCCAGAGGACATTGTGTAGAGTGAAATAAACTAGAACAAAAAGAAAAATATTACAGTATCTCATTTATCTGTAGGATCTTTAAAAAAAGGTTTTCTAATGTGTGTTCTTAAAGATTTGTTCCTTTTTGCTTCTAATCATTGTTATTTTCCTCTCCCTGATTTAGTACATGGAGCATATTTAGAATATCTGTATTAACCTCCTTGCTGGTCATTAGACCTCATATTTCTTGAGTTTGTTTCTATTGATTGATTTGTACCCTGACTATGGATAATATTTTTCTACTTTTTGCATGTCAAGTAATTTTCAATTAGATGTTGAAGTGATAAATTTTATGTTATTGTTCGTTGATATTTTCGCATTTTTTAAAGACTGTTGGATTTTTCAGATGTTTAGTCAGGTTACTAGGAAGGAGTTGTAAAATTTGATGCTTCCATTTAAGTTTTCTTGGGTTTGATCACAGAGGGTTTTAATCTAAGACTAACTGAGCGGGACTGACAAGGGAACACCCTTCTGATGAGTCTTTCCATTCTGTGTATAACATTTGTCCAGTCAGCCTGATGGGAGCAGGAATTACTTGGAGCCCATTGTGAAACCTTGTTATTCTCTGTTCTGGTCGGTTTTCGTCTAGCCTCTGGTTGATTTCTCTTATGCATACTCAGAGCACACTCAGGTCACAGCTTACACAGGGGACCTCTCTGCAGATCTGCTGAGGTCTTCTTTTCTGGAACTTTGCTCTCAAACTGTATCCACTTTGACCTTTTAAACTTTGATCTTTGTTCAGAAGACCAAATTCTGTCCTCAATTTGGTAGGAACATCATTACTTTTTCCTGAGTTGAAATCTTTTGCATAATACTCTGATGACATTTTATGGCTTACCTTGTTTCCCTTCTCTCAGGGATCACAGCACTGCCCCCTTCATATATTTTGTACAGTTGTGTAGTTAAGATATAAAAATACATTGTCTCTCTGTTACTTCATTTTGGCACAAATGGAAATTTGCATCAATATTTTATGAGATTTTTTGAAAAGTTTAAATGCTATTAAAATTATTGATGAATTTTTTCCAGGTATTATGCTAATACATGTGTTTATTTTGCACTGTGCTTAAATTTTTCTTAGTTTAATAAAGGTACATTATCCCTATCTATATTAAATCTTGAATTTTATCGTTTGTTTTTCTTTTTGGCTATAAAAATGGAAAAATGCAATACAGGATAGAACACCCAGAAATTGTAGACCTTTCTATTCCAGGTCGCTTAGGTATTAAGTTATACCCAATCCAATTCTGGCCAGTTTGAAAGGTGGGGAAATACAATGAATTTCGTGAAAAGTGGAAAGAAGCGAGCCATTTATGAGATAAAGATGTTGTGAACTCATGAAGGTAGAAGACTAATTCTCTATCTTCTACATTAAATTGAAAAGATGGAAAAATTATTTATTTGTGATCTTAGAAGATCTGGGACAAGAATTCCACATACTCTTGATTTTAATAAGTACTTTAAGATGGAGATGATAACAGAATCCTATCAGATATAAATTAGACTTAATCACAGTTCTAATATGCTTTTGGAATATCCCTTATACTGAGTGTGAAGTGTGTGTTTTAATAAAATCTAATTACAAAAATTAAATTTATTTACACTTATGGCTTAAGAGAACCATGTATCTGAACAAAAATTTGAGGTATAGCCAGTATGCCTTAGTTTACATGTTTCAAAGTACTAATTAAGTAGTAAATGTCAAGATGTCTAATTATCTGTAATAATGCTACACAGAAAAATAGAAAATTTAAATGATCAAACCATTCTTTTTTTTTTTTTATTAAATCACAGCTGCGTACATTAGTGCAATCAAAGGGTATAATGTGCTGGTTTCATATACAATCTGAAATGTTTTCATCAAACTGTTTAACATAGCCTTCATGGCATTTTCTTTTCTTTGTTTTTTTTTCCAAGTGGTAAGATAGAATTTATTTACAGAAAAGAGTACAGAAAACACTAAGCTCCTGGTAGAGAGAGAGAACTCAAGTGGGGAGAGAAAAGCTCTCTCCATTTCTCTCCCAGTCTTTCCCCCTCTCCCCCTTTAGGCTTTTAGTCTCGGGATATATATAGGTGTATGGGTTCCTTGGCCAGGAGACGAATGAACACAGTCCCTTCCGCTGGGGGCAAGGTGAATGAATGTATCAATGGACAAA